>JARHVA010005451.1:242500-275000 GCA_037957365.1 Torreya grandis | reverse complement strand
TGATGAGTTGCTGGATACAACACTGACACTGTAGACGTTGCACAGTAATACATCAGTGGATTCACAAGAAACAAAATAGTACGTAACTGCAGAACCTACTGTAACAGCTATTAATATTAACCTAAGGCTCGACATGCAACTACGGTAATGCGTGGTTTGATCTAGTGACCCAGATCATCATATATATATATATATATATAAAATCCCTGTTCATATATTATGGTTACTAGTATACACACCCCGTTAGATATGTCACTAATTTAAAAATGAAGTTGGATTCAGAGTTATTACACCGAAAGCCATTATTAGAATTGTAGCCGGGAGGACCAGATCCATGTTGTGTCCTCAATTTTAATAATCGAGATTAAAAAATAAAAAATAATAATGTGAAAAATATCAACACACTTTGAGCTCCTCAAATTAAATCCCGTCTACAAGCAAATCGCTATTCTTATGCACAGTGGAAAGCTATTTCTGAATCCCGAGTTATATTGGAATACATCCCGGAAGCTTGTTCGGCGGCTTTGCTGCTCCCACATTCCCCTTCCAGAAGAGCTCTATTTGTTGGAGAATCGTTAAAATTCCAATGGAATGAATTTGTATAATTTGGAGGGTGGCGCTTCATTCTCGGCATTTTAATCATTATAAACTAAAATTATAGATCATATTTGCTCAGATACGCCAAAGCGTCTCCTCGCTGGTTCAATAACTTTGTAATTCATTAACGATTTGTAGGGATTCATGGTATTGTTATCATATTTGTCGAATCGTAGGACATAAACTTCTCACATCCGTGGCCCATTTTCACAATCACGTATGCATTGTTTTATCTCCAGAAACTATTATGAATATCCGCGTCAACCTCAAGCATCTCATGATCCAAAGCTTGGATTAAAAGAAAAATAATAATCATAAGTGGCATTTATGTTGTACAAGCCTCTATATTGTCCGGATTAGCTTTCCTTTTGCCAATGATATATACTATTGATACCTATTCTATACTTTATTAAAATAGTTTAAGTTGTCAGTTTGATGTTTGGCACGATAACATATGGTAACATAATTTTGTCAAGCTTTTTACAACGCATTATTAGATCCATTTTCGAAAATTAATTTTAGATTACACAATATATAACTTAAATTAAATCAAAAATCATACATTTATTACAATTTAGTAAGCAATTTGGTACGGTAGGCTGACTTTTTTTATTTTCATTTAATATGTAGAGGTATTATTTATATATAGAATTTGTTGACTGCATATATAACTGAAAATAGTTTTAAAAATGAAAATATTAAAAGTCTTTATTAATTTTGAACATATATATTTTAATGAAAAAAATGTAATAATGAATATATATTGATAATAAAAGCATCTTTGACATAAATAGATAAAAATTATATATTTAGTTTATTTAATTTTTTTTCCTTTATATAAAAAATTAGTAAAATTGATAATAATTTATTAAAAATGTTTAAATTTATAAATTTAAATTATAAAAACATATGTACTTTTTAAAAAGTAGTTATAATTCTTAAATTTCAATAATAAATAATTTAGATATTTATTTATTTTTGAATGTACATCATTTTTGAGATATTTATATATACTCTTCTCCAATCAAATATCATCTACAACACACATCTCTATTATTATATTTACCAAAAAGTTGTATTCTTGAAAAATCTTTTTAAAAAAATAATAAAAAGATGGAATAAAGCTTCAAACTCTTTGTTATTAATAAGTTGCAACATATAAAAGTACGGATCATCTTTCAACAAAATTAAGGCATTAATGATTTCTAGGGTAACTTGCTGAGGCATAAACTGTTCCAAGACGTGGCTCATTTTCTCTATAGAAATTATTGAGTGTTTGCATCAACTTTAAGCACTTCATGATTTGACATTATTTATTTGATTTTATATTTTTCTATTTAAAAAAAAAATAGAAATAACAATAAGAAAATTTTGAAAAAGTAAAAATTTATAAATTTTAATTGAAAAAAAAATTAAAATTTAGAAGGTAATTATAGTTTTTTTTTTTCATTAGAATCAAAATTATCTATATTTACGAAAAGGAAGTTAGGCTTTACTCATGAGGTCTCGTGTTCGAGGCTCCCTTGTCAATCATTATTGACTCTTTAGGGGGCATTACTTCTCATGGATCTAAAAAGGTTCCCCAATAAAAAAATAAAAACATAAAATATTATTAAAAAAATTAAAAATAAAACATTATATATATATATATATATATATATATATATATATATATATATATATATATATATATATCTTTGAGAGACCTATATTATATTGAATTATATTGAATTGATTACATAACTAAAATAAATATTTGGGGAATAGATATAGTACAATGTTATTTATATAAATGTCTTTGAGATATATATTAATTTAATTTTTATTTAATAATATTACATAAAAACTTTTTGTAGTGCACATCACAAGGTTATTTGGTGAGGCATAAACTTCTCCAAGAAGTGGCCCATTTTATCTATAGAAACTATTATGAATATCTACTTCAATTTCAAGCAGCTCATGACCCAAAACTACTTCTTCGATCTTATATTTGTTTTTAATCTTATATAAAAAATGGATAAAATAATAATAAAATTTTCAAAAAGTAAAAATTTATAAATTTCAACATTAAAGAAATATAATTTTTTTGAAAGCTAATTATAGTTTTTATTTTTCATTAACTAATGATTAAAAATTATATCTATATATTAATAAAATATTATTTAAAAAAATTAAAATTAAACATTTAATATTTATATATTTCTCCAAAATTTATATTATATTAAATTATATTGTGTATTGAATTATATTAAATTTGTTACATAATTAAAATAGACATTTGGAATATATATATATATATATATATATATATATATATATATATATAAGTTTTATTTAATAATATTATATAAACATTAGTACAATATACATATAGAAATTAAAATCTTTTTTATAAATTTTGAAGACTCATTATTTTGGCTCATTGTATGTATGGAATACTTGTGTTTGTGTTGAACTTGTTAATAATGGAACTGTTATATTAATTCTAGTTTGAATTATGTATTTTGTTTGAATATAATCAATGCCTTATTTGATTTTGATATTGGTTGTAATATGGTTTTGAGTTAATTTTGTTTGCATTGTCCCCATTCATAGACTATACTTAAATGATAAAAATGATTGACATATTGCATATTTGGTATAAATTATCAGTTTAAATGGTTAAGGTTGATTGTAAACTTGGACAGGGATCTAAGGTGGTTAACTCAAAGATTATAGAATGGATTAGCTATTAATCCATTCTATATCATTTGGTAGCCATGTTAGTCATCCTTACTTCTAATCTATATTGAACATGGATAAATTAGTCATGTCACACCTTAGAATGGAATCATTATCTTCTTTATTTTATTTTACAATCGAGATGTTCTCTAGTTTAAAAATTTGATTGCTCAAAATTCTCTTTATATTCCTGGTTATTGAAAACACAATCCTAAAGATGTATGGGGTGGTAATGACCACGGTGATTGGGCTCATATGACTTGTTGAGAAAGATTGTCCAATTCAATCACTTTATGTTTCATGCTTCGGTGATTTCATGTGCATGTAAAGTAAGTTGGTAACAATTTAATTATATTAATTATTTTTTAATTACTTAGTCAATTTTAGTGATGCTATTGAGTTAGATAATATACAATCATGACTAATATAGGGTAATTGTGTTAATGCTAATCATTAATTATAATGAGATAACAAATTTAAAATGAAAGCTAGATATTTTTGGAAGAGTAAAATGGCTAATTTAATATATGTAACTGAAGGTGATACACTTCAACTATATTAAGTTAATAAATATTTATTTCAACTCTTTTCATGTTGATAAATCTTTTTGTTAATACTATTAATTGTAGAATTAATCTTCCAATATATGTTTACAATCAAGTTGAGTTATTATAAATTATTTTATATTGTTAACCCAAATAAACATTGTAGTATTGATTCCTTGATTTAATCAGATGATCTGGGTATTGCAATTAGATCTATTTGATGTTATCTTAAATAGGATTTATTTAGACAATTACACAAGATTTCTTTGAAACATAGTGTATAATTGATAAGAATATGAAACCTTCTATTCTAATGTAAGAATAATATTTTGGTTAAATTATATAGACAATTAGATACATATTATGTTGTTTCAATTCAGAAATACATAGTCCTAATTTAAACATGTTAACTACCTCAATAGTTATTTTTTATTATCACATTATATGATTCAATTACATAAGATGCATGGAATGAGGGGTCACTTAGTTGTTCTAGATATGCATAAACTATTCAATATTACTAGATGATGTTAGATGCAGAACTTAATCAGAATCTTCACTTCTAGAACTCATTTCAAACATACCTGATTGCATATAAGGTATATATATTACATATATCATATAAGTAAATTATTATTTTTGTTCTTATATTTAGTATTAAATGAATTATAAGTTAATCTAATTGCTTTGCTTAATCAAGTTGTTTTGTAATCATACATAATATTTATACATAGGTTATTTATGAAATGAACTTGAAAGACCTTAAATGGATTTTTTGAATCTAATGATGAAATTAGGAATCAATTATATGATATAAGAAAGCTGAATATTATTTTTTACTTCATTTATTATTGTATAAATATATGACTAAAATATGCATGCTTTCTAATTTGTATTCTTTGTGATGCATATACTTCCACTTTTCCATTTTATAGCTGAACATGCTTGACTTGTTATTCATAACTTGTCCAACAAAAATTTGTAAAATTTTTTTAGGTGGAAATTTTATTTGGGTTCCACTCAACTCTAAACTTGACTAAATTTTGTTATATGTGTTTGTGTTGCATTTTGTTGTAATGGAATCACTTTTTGCTCTCTTTTACTCTCTTTTAGTTCATTTAAATATGAGTTTAATTATCAAATAAGATGGTTCATTATGTATGCATTTTCTTAAATGATTATGGAAACATTATATGAGAATAATTGATTCATTTCTTATATAGGTACCTCAAAATGAATTAATTGTTGGATTAATATATATATTCTTTCTCTTCAAATGATTATATAATCAAGGACTAATTGATTTGATATCTTGGATGAATTATGTTTTAATCTCTCTTATTTTATAATGGTGCATTGACTATGCCAATATAAGGTATTTATATGGATTCACTTTTAGATTGCATAAAGGTTATTTGATGAATGATTATGTTCATCATAATTATATCATTAATCATTATTCTAAATAATGACATTCATGTTTAATAAATAAATGTTGTTTGGTCTATTAAAATAATGGTGTGGAGACCTCAAAGGCAATGAGGTGATTATAACTTCGATCGGTAGCATTGTGAACACTCAAGTTTTAAATTTGATCCTATCTTTATGTAATATTGTTTCTATTGCATGATTGTTTATAAATTTGCATGTGTTGAAATGATTTATGGTTGTTAATTAAAATTACTTATCTGAAATCATGTTTATTTATGAGGTTAGAAATCTGTACTTTTAACATAAAACTATTTTAACCCCAATGATAACTTAGGATGTTAGATTTATCCTTCCTAATTAAATTAATCATTGAACTTAACCATCCTCGAACAGGATTAAAACTCGCTGAAGAGAGTGACGTATTTACCTAGGATTAAGGAGATAGAAATGGTCATATGTGGAAGTACAAGTACCACATATGAGGCTTAAGTCCTATCTATGTATGCATATATGGATACACCTTGAATTCCATAAACATATATTAAGGTAACATGCTTCCCCATCACACCTTTTATATGTAGTTACATCTAACCAATTATCTCAGTTCACCTCCTTTAATGCCAGTTGCACATACATCAATGCGTTCACTATTTATCACTTACATCAGCACGTGAGGTAATTGGATCCATTACACATCCAAAACATATTAGCATATATGGGGTTGTTTCACTATTACTAAACATTGCAAGGATATGAAGTGTTGGTTGGACTATTACAATAGTTTGTAAAAGTTACATGATAAGAAAAAAGTGCAATGATGTCACTAATTGTCATTATTGATAAGGGGTTGGATAAAACGACAGTGTAGAAATTAGACAATAATACATGAGTGAAATCATAAGAAACAAACTAGTACATAGATGCGAAATCTACTGTCACAGCTACTAATATTAACTCAAAGCTCGAAATACAAATACAGTAATGTGTGGTTTGATCCAATAACCCAAATCATCTCAAATCACATGTCATATATATATCCCTGATCACATATTATGGTTACTAATATAAACACACCGCTAGATATGTCACTAATTTGAAAATAATGTTGGATTCAGAGTTATTACACCGAAAGGCATTATTAGAATGGTAGCCGGGAGGACCAGAACAATGTAGTGCACTCAATTTCAATAATCGAGATTTTAGAAAAAATAATAATAATAATGTGAAAAATATCAACACACCTGGAGCTCCTCCTCCAATTAAATCCCCTCTACTATCAAGTCGCTATTTGTATGCACAATAGAAACCTATTTCTCAATCCCGAGTTATATTGGAAACCTATTTCGGCGGCTTTGCTGCTCCCAGATTCCCCTTACAAAAGAGCTGTATTTCTTGGAGAATCGTTAAAATTCCAATGGAATGAATTTATATAATTTTAAGGGTGGCGCTTCATACTCTGTATTTTACTCAACAAAATCTAAAATTATAGATCATCTCTGCCCAGATACGGCAGAGCATCTTCTCGCTGGTTCAATAACTTTGTAATTCATTAACGATTTCTAGGGATACATGGTATTGTTATCATATTTGTCGAATGGTGGGACGTAAACTATACAGAAACTATTATGAATATCCGCGTCAACCTCAAGCAGCTCATTCTCCGAAGCTTGGATTGAAACAAAAACAATAATCATAGGTGGTATTTATGTTGAACAAGCCTCTATATTGTCCACATTAGCTTTCTGTTGCCAGTGATATATACTATTGATACCCATTCTATACTTTATTAAAATAGTTTATGTTATCAGTTTGATGTTTGGCACGATAAAATATGGTAAAATAATTATGTCGAACTTTTTAGAAAGCATTATTAGATCCATATTCCAAAATTAATTCTAGATTACACAATATATAACTTAAATTAAATCGAAAATGATACATTTATTACAATTCAGTAACCAATTTGTCATGGTAAGCTGATTTTTTTTTTTAATATAGTTGGTATATATATATATATATATATAATATATATATATTGTTGATTACGTATATAATTAAAAATAATTTTAAAAATGAAAAATAAAAATAAAAATATTAGGAGCCTTTATTAACTTTTAAGATATATATTTTAATGAAAAAAAGTAATAATGAATATAGATTGATCATAAAAGTATCTTTGATATAAATAAATAAAACGTACATATTTATTTTATTTTTATTTTTTTAATTTACATAAAAAATTAGTAAAATTGATAATAAATTATTAAAAATGTTCCAATTTATAAATTTAAATTATAAGAATATGTGAACTTTTTAAAAAGTAGCTATAGTTTTTAGATTTTAATAATGAGTGATTAAGTTAGATATTTATTTACTTTTAGATAGATATCATTTTTGAAACTTTTATATATGCTCTTCTTCAATCAAATAACATCTACAACACAAATCTCTATTATTATAGCTACAAAAAAGTTGTATTCTTAAAAGATCTTAAATAAAAATTCAAGAAAAATAATGGAATAAAGATTCATACTCTTTATTTTTACTGAGTTGCATTAATGATTTGTAAGGTAACTTGCTAAGGAATAAATTGTTCCAAGACGTGGTTCATTTTCTCTATATAAATTATTGTGTACATCAATTTTTTTTTTTTTTTTTATATATAATTTTTTTGAAAAAGTAAAAATTTATAAATTTTAATATTAAAATAATATATATATTTTAAAACGTGATATATATATGGGGTAATTATAGTTTTTATTTTTCATTAACAAGTGATTAAGAATTATCTCTATTTATTAATAAAATATTATTTATAAAAATAAAAATAAAACATGTAATATTTATAATATTGAATTTGTTAAATTTTAATATATAATACACTATATACATATGTCAATAGATATATTTTTTACGAGAGGGCTATATTATATTGAATTATATTAAATTTGGTACACACAATAAAATAAATATTGGAGAATACATATATCTCAATGTTTTTTATTTGAATGTCTTTTAAATATATATTAATTTGATTTTTATTTAATAATATTAGGTCACAATGTAATTTGGTGAGGCATGAACTTTTCTAAGACGTGGTTCATTTTATTTATAGAAACTATTATGTGTATCTACTTCAATTTTAAGCAGCTCGTGATCTGAAACTACTTCTTCAATTTTCTATTTCTTTTTAATCTTTATATAAAAATTTGTAAAAAAATAATAATAAAATTTTAAAAAGTAATGATTTATAAATTTCAACATTAAGAAAATATAATTTTTTTTAAAGGTAATCGTCTTTTTAATTTTTCATTAACGAATGATTACAAATTATCTCTATTAACTAATAAAATATTATTTAAAAAAAATAAAAATAAAACATCTAATATTATATAAAAATTAGTCCCAATATACATCATAAGATATATAAAAAATTAAAATTATATATATAGACTCATTATTTTGGTCAATCAATTTAAGACCCTTTTATACATTTTGGAATGTATTATTTAAATAATTAATCAATTCAAAATTTGTATTTCCTTCCAAATAAACATCACGAAAAGAAAATAATAAATTGCTGACCAAAATAATCTTATTAAATCTTTCATAATATTTCTTTTGAAAATTCACTTCCACCATGGTCAATCAGAAATTTGAATGGATCGGATCACAACTTTGTGAAAAGTTCATTTACAACAAAGGCACGCAAGCTTGCGAGATAAAATTAACTTAAGAATCCCACATATATGTTTTAGGACAACTCATTTATGCCAGGTCATTCCTAATTTCCTTACAATTAAGGCGCACCTGCAAAGAAAACCGTCAATGAATGACTAAAATAATCTTAGAAGCCGTTCTTTTTTGAATTGACTCCCGCTATGGTCAAGCAAAAATTTTAGACGATCACAACTTCAATAAAAGTCCGTTTACAATCGCGTAAGATAAGCTTGCCCATAGTGTATAAAAATCAAGTTCGAGGGCAAACATTTCACAGATTAAGAGCCGAACGTTCATCTCGTGATGAAAGCTAAATTAGGGGTTTTGGATTCCTTTGTGAGTATGGAGATTGTACTTTTCGTAATTTCATTACTGCTGTCTTTGACGAATCATTGTTCCCAAGCGGCAACACCAAATTTGGGTTAGTACAAAATTTCAAGCTTTTGTTTCTCGGAAATTTTCTCTTTCCTTAGAGAGATGTTTAGATAAATTTTAATTATTATTTTCTCTAAGGCGTAACGAGAGTCTGTGACACTGGTTTGGGATTGTTTATTTGCAGAATATCCTTATCCGTTTATGACCGCTGATGCTGAAAAGGCAGCTGCAAGAACATATGATTACATTATCGTTGGAGGAGGTACAGCAGGGTGCCCTCTGGCAACCACCCTCTCCCAGAAGTTTTCCGTTTTGTTATTGGAGAGAGGAGGGTCTCCTTATGGAAATCCCGAGATCGAGAACGCCACTCTCTCTGGACAGGCCTTGACAGAAACCGATAACTACACTTCTATAGCTCAGGGATTTGTCTCAGAAGATGGAGTGCAGCTGCACAGAGGCAGAGTCCTGGGAGGCGGAACAGCTATTAACGCTGGGTTTTACAGCAGGGCGAGCTTGGAATACATACGAAACATTGGATGGGATGAAAGGCTTGTAAACCAGTCGTATGAGTGGGTGGAGAAACAGAATGCCATCAAACCCAAGAGACTTTCTCGTTGGTCATCGGCTTTAAAAACTGCCCTCTTGGAAGCTGGAGTGCTTCCTTACAACGGATATACTGTGGATCACGTGGAGGGCACCAAGATTAGTGCCTCCACATTTGATAACCATGGGAAAAGACACACAGCAGCAGATCTTCTCAAGAAGGCAAATCCGCAAAACATTGTTGTTCTTCTCAATGCTACGGTCAGCAGAATCCTCTTCAATTCCGCATCAGGTTTGTAATTTAACAATTGAAAAAACCGGATAGGATCTATGCGGATAGTAAGTTACTCTCGAATTTAGGCAGGAAATATTTTCACAGACGCATAGTTGTTTACAGATTTTTTTTTAATTGTATTGTTTTTCTGTATGTAGGTGATTGATGTCATGTTTATAACTATCGTTTTTCTCTCCACATTTTTCTCCGCCTTTTCCATTATCTATTCTTAAGGTTTAAATTCACTAGTCGTTTTATGAGACAACTCCATCTCAAAACATTGACATGCTTCACTCCGAAAGACAATGTTTTCTGGATTTGCACGTAGATCTACATAAATCATAGTTCTAAAATTGTTGTGATTTAAATTAGATAATCAATAACATACATTTCTGACGTCGGGTTTTATACCTGTTGCAGGGAGGCCTAAAGCATCTGGGGTAGAATTCATTAGCGCCGTTAATGCCCTGTCTTATAAGATAAGACTAAATTACTTGTCAAGGCGCAGTGAGGTAATTTTGTCAGCAGGAAGTCTAGGCAGCCCTCAGCTTCTGCTGCTAAGTGGAATCGGCCCATCTGAACATCTCAAACAATTCAATATTACCATGTTGTTAGATCTACCCTCGGTAGGCAAAGGTGTTCAGGATAATCCTGGCATATATTTGACCGTGGAATCCCCCATACCACTTGAAATCTCAAGCGCACAAGTAGTAGCCATTCTTAATGACTCCCAAGCCTACATCGAGTCTGCCAGCTCTTTTCAGGAGGTTCCCATAAATGGCACATCGGGATCAACCAGAACCCAATATACGGGAACATTTGCTGAGAAAGTGGCATATCCCTTATCTAGGGGACATCTTCAACTTCGTACTAAAGATCCCAGAGACAACCCTTCAGTTCGATACAACTATTTCTCTGACTCTCGTGATCTGCAGACATGCGTACAGACTGTGAGGGTAATTGCCAAAGTGAGTGAGACCACATCTATTCAGCGTTTTACACTAAAAAATATGTCAAGTGGTATGAGGGAGCTTAAATTCATTGGATTGCCTTTGCCCCAAAACATATGGGATGAAAAAGCGGTAGAAAAGTATTGTTACGATGCACTTATGACATTTTGGCATTTTCATGGAGGATGTCAAATTGGTTCTGTGATTGACTCCAGCTATAAACTGAAAGGAGTTGATGGCTTAAGGGTTGTAGATGGTTCTACATATAAAGATTGTCCTGGAACAAATCCACAAGCAACTACGATGATGCTTGGCAGGTATTTGTACTAATTATTTTCAATTTTTATTTATGTGAGTTCCTTTGAATTAATTATTGATAATAATTATCTATAAATTTTGATGTTTGCAGGTATATTGGATTGAAGATTCTACAAGAACGTTCACATTATATCATGTAACTAAGAATATAATATTATATTCTATTATGCAAATGAATAAAGGAAGGTTTGAAGAATATTAAAATAAAAGCAAAGATCATTACAAGCAGAGATATATGTAGACTTACTTCCAATAATGAAATGTGTATGAAATTAAACGTTATTTTTAATCCAATATTTTAGGAATGTTAATGATGTTATTTTTAATCTAAAATTTTAGGAATGGTAAATAATACTCTTATTTCACTGTGATAACACAATTTTAAGAAACAGGAGACCTTTTGTCACATTAAAAGCCTACTAAAATCCCAAACCTTTTGTCAAAATACCCAATTCGTCAATGACATGCATGCTTCTTCACCTGCATCACGTAACCAAACCATGGTTATGACTAGCATGTCATTGAAATATTTTGCAAAGCACTTCTTTTAAAAAAAAATTAAAAGTGCCTATATATTAATATAAAACAAGATATGGTACAACTCTAATCATACAAAAAATGGGTGGAAAAAATCACACCCCATGAGCAAGTCCACACTGAGGGTTACAAGAAACCCCTCAGGAAAAGTCATAAGAAGTGGTCACAAAGTAACCACACTGAAAAAAGTTACATCACATCACATGTAAATGAAGCAAAGAAACCAAATTTCAAATATCATTAATGAGAACACTTATACAGCAACAACAAACATGGACGTCAGGGGAGGCGGAGGAGATGGTGGACCTAGAGGATTATCAACCCATCTTCCCATGGCTGGAGGATTTCCATCAGTAGGCTAGGGATCCCACCCAGAGTTTTATTTCTCATTTAAGGTCGTGATTTGATTTCTTTTAGGGGAAATAACCAAAGCAAGGCATGGGAATTTGCCCTGAGAAGGCAGACCCCAACCTCACCATTATGGGATGGTGGAGGAGATCCCTTGCCCCCACTGTCACTGCCAAAGCAAGAGTAACCACTCTAACCACCATGATGAGGAGAAGGACATCAAGGTGGTGACCAATGTGAATAATAACTCTTGCATCTAGTTTTGGATCACTATCACCTTGGTCCACATCCTCATCTTTTGGGGGGTGAAGGATTGCATGAGGGATCAGAAGGTTCCTGGATAATCTCACATGGGGCATTCCCCTAATGATTGATAAAATGTTGAATATGGTTGAGATCTAGATGGACTTTGTCTGTTTGGCTTTAAATCTAAAGAGTGACATTAGAGAGAACAATAATTCTTTTAGTAACATAAAAAATACATTCCATCTCTTCATTATTAAAGCAAGCATAGTTCCTAGCTTTCCAAATTTGAAACATAATGTCATCTCAAAACATCTTCCAAAAGAGATTATATTTAGCAGCCAACATAGGTGAGTCCCCTAAGAGAGACATCTTCCATGTGAATAATTCTAGGTAAAAAGGCTAGAAAATAGAATGGATCTAGTGCCATGTAGACTGAGCATGGGGACAAAACCAAAATAGATGTTTAATTATTTTTGGTTAATGGTAAGATAGGTGGATGGGGTTAAGCACACCTAGATGCTTGAGCTGATCACCCACTAACAAGCCTTGGTAGATAAGGCACCATAAAAAGGAGCTTTTTTTGGCTCAATAGAAGTAGACCACACTGTGCTAAAATGCCTCACCCAAATTCCTTCACAAGAATGAAGATTCCATCTTATATTGAGCATATCAACTAGAATATGTTATGGAGCTAGTAATGGATATCCCAACCAAGGAGTGTATCAAGTGAAATGGGTGGTTTTAGGCCAATGCCAATCCCTCCACCAAGGAACAAGAGAAATAAATCCAATATTATGAAAATATTCATCAGGTATGGAACCTTAAATTTATTCAATAGCCTTTACATCTAAATTTATTAGGTGATATTTGTTTTGAAGTTAATTCCAAATGAACTAAACCCTTATTTATTTATAAAAGAGGTCAGTTATAGCCTTTATGCCTTTTCTAAAAAGGCATCCTCCTTTAACCCAAAGGACCAAGGAAAAGGAAACATTATGAAAGTTAAGATAAGGTGACCACGAAAGAGACTAGGCGTTAAGGGAGAGGCCATTTCTAAACCCATCACCAACCTAGCTAAGGTGAGGCTTAAGCTTCTCCCAAGATTTCCATAAACTTTGAATAATAAAGGTCCCTTTGATTTTGATAGGTACTGGGGCAATAAGTAAAGAGTGAAGCCCCAGGCCTTACCATGCTTTGCTTCCATAGGGAAGGCCATAAGAAATGAAATGAAGAAGAATAATCTTTCAGGCATCTTGCCCAAAAAGACCTCTAATTGTCACTTTGACCCATAGAGCCATTGCTTAGATCTTGATGCTGAGAAGACCCTATCCCACTGATTCCTTGGGATGGAAACAAATATTCTAATTATTTTTGTGAAAGCCCTTGTGTCATTCATAATTGACCCAAAGAAAATATATTAAAAGATGCTCTAATTAGTTATAAGAAACATTAGAAGGGGCATAATAGGAAGAATAGTAAACATGCGTGGTGGCCAAAACATTAGTGTAGATTTGAAACTTTCCAATCAAAGACAAAGGCTTAGTTGTCTAAAAAGAAATCTTTTTTTTTACTCTTTGTACCACATTATGACCATAAGTCATATGGAGAGGCCCGAAAGGAAACAAGAATTCTCAATAACTTGAATTGCACCCTTGATAAAATCCATTGCCAATGAAATTATTCAAAATAAAGAAGATTGGGGCCTAGAGACTACCTATAAGATTGAGTCTTCCTCCATTGAATGGAATATCTAGAGGCCATACAAAATATATTCAAAAATTCCATGTCATTTTTAATGGATTGTTCCTCCTCTTGGAGAGTGATAAAGGAGTCATCTACAAAATAACTATTTAGAGGTTGTCAATTAGACTAATGGAGAGATATGCCTTTCACCAAACCTCAAGCAGAATAATTAATTAGAAGATAGATAAAACCTTCTATTTTAGGAACATATAGGAAAGGGGATAAAGGTAAACCTTGAATTATAGAGTGATGTATCTCAAATCATGAAGACTAGGTGCCATTAATGGTAATAGAAGACCCCACATCTTAAAAAATCATATTAAACAGTTTGAACAAACTTTGGACCAAACCCTAATGCTTGAAGCATTGCCAAAACCTTAAGGTGCACTCCATGTGATCATAAGCATTTTCAAAATCAATCTTAATAAATAGGGCCTTTTCATTATAAATTATAGCCCACTCCATACCTTCCCAGACAAGGATGACATTATCTAGGATGAATCTATTTTGAATGAATCCTATTTGTTGCTCTGAACAATAAGAGGAAGAATGTATCTTAGCCTAAGATCCAAAGGTTCGGTAATAATATTATAGGATACATTGAGAAATGTAATAGGTCTCCAATTTATGATAATTTTAGGATCACCAATCTTGGGGATGAAATTAATATTAGCTTGATTAAAAAGGGTTTTTTTAATGAATTGGTTAGAAGTTCTTCTATGTAATCTTAGTAGAGACCAAGGATAATGATGTCCAATAGGGTTTCATAAATCTCACATGAGAAAACCATCAATTTCCTAGGGCTTTATCCATAGGAATTTGTTTAGTAGCCTCATGAAGGTCACTAAGAGATAAAGTCCTACCACAAGCATTTCTTTGATAATTGGAAACTTTTGTAGGGAACTACTTGAAGACATTGGCGGAGAGTTGCCTCTCTTTTTGGATAAGAGGCTTGCACTAGAAAAAACACAAAGATAATGATGCATAAAGGCTTGTAAGATGTTTAGAGGTTTGGCAAGTATATAATTTCCTTCCTTGCTAGTTTTAATTCTATCAGCAACTCTCTGAGATCATAGGAGATTAAATAAGTCCTTGGTTACTTTATCTTATTTTGAGATAGTACATATGAGCTCTCAATTGAGATCCTATGTCTTGTGTGTTTCCTTTATCTATATTTTGTGCCTCCACTAGGCCACTTGAGTTTGAAGGTGAATATTAAAAGGTGCCTTCTCTAGCTTGTATGAGGCGAAAATGTACTCATGGTTTTTTAGCATTATGAAAATGCCTTTTGAAGACAACTTATTGCTTGCCATAGATCCAAAATAATGTGGATGTATGACCTAGCACCTCAAATCACCAATGAATCCAAAAAGTATCTCCTTTTGGACAAGGAACTAAGTTCCAAATTCTAACAATATGCCCCAACATTCTTTCATGTTTGAGGTGGGTAGTATTGAGATAGAATAGTGTGGATGAGGGCTTGACTTGAGGGAAATTCCATTCAAAATTAAATAAAATTGCTTGATGATTGGAGATAATAGTACCAGGAATGATATAAATAGGCTTACCCTTGATTAGAGTAAAATAAAAAATATCATATTTATCAAGCAAATCTCTATTGATATGCTAAAACACCATGTCATCCCCTTAGTAGATGTTGGATTAGGTGAACCACGAGGTGTCTAAGTTCCACTTTTGATGGTGGTTAGGATCAAAAACCTTGAGTTTATTACATATGTAGAACCAAGCCTCATGCTCTCCAGTATACCATCGCATCAAAAGGTACACTTCTTTATCCTTAGCCAACTCCACCATATTAAAGTCGCCATAGAGGATCTAATGGGCATTTGGGACAAAGTTATCCAACCATCTCCACATGGATGCCCATTGCACACAATCATTAAAGGAGTATAAATTAACCATCCCAATAATGTGGATGTTGAAATAAAAAAAGGGTCCACACCACCCAATGGGTGGGTTTAAATCCCAAGAAATAATGTTCTAAGTCATCATTGTAGTAAAAAAAGTGATGGCCCCACCATGCCTAGTGTCATTCCCAATGGCCTAACACATGGCCCCATGCCAAATGATTTGTGTTGCATTATATATCAGGAATTTAGAAATATTGACTTCTTGCAAACAAAGAATTTACATGTTACTAAAAAATCCACAACTATGTTTGACTACATACATATGAAATAGATCAGTAAGACCTCAAACATTCTAAAAATTCATAATCATTGGACAAGATCAAGGTGCATGTCATTCTCCTTAGAGAGACATTCTATCATAGTAAACATATCATACATAAGGTTTTTTGGCATGTAATTAGTCATTCTTAATGGTTACCACTTGTGTGCCATATATTCCTCCTCTTCAGGGGATGGAGATGGGCTATGAGAATGGCATAGTATAGATTTTTGATTCAAAGTGACTATGCTTCTATATTCCTCAGGGCATTCACCTTAGGAGAGGGTTGTTATTGGGACACTAAAGGTGGTGTCTCCATTAGTGAGGCCACTATATGTATAATACACAAAACAGGAGGAGACACTTTGGTGGTCATGATACACTTGCTAGGAGAGGTTGATGTAGCATTATTCCCAATAGGATGGAATGATTATTTTTTTGGCCTATCACCACCATTGGAATAATTATTATTACTTTTTTTTATTGGTGATGATAGTATAACCATCATCACTATCATTCAACTATTTGACATTAGATCTACCTTTGTACTAAGGATAAGGGGGCATGAGAACCATTAGAGGGAACTCCTAGATCATGTTGTCTGAGGATTGGCATTAAAATCAAGTGTTCGACATGTTGGTTAGAGCCAATTTTTATATCAATAGAATATTTCAAATCATGGGACAAATACAAATTTTCACAAAACTTCTTTTGAGGATGAGCCATATAAAATATAGTTTGATCATGGTAGAGAAAGCATCCTATGGGTTTTATGAGCTAGTTAACAAAATTGCGTAGGGGGAGCAGTAAGCCAAGAAATTCAACCCAGACTAGCACTTTCATTTTTTCATGCTCATAGACTTGAAAGTCCTAAGTCATGTGAGAAAAAATTACCAAATTATTGTGGATGAACTAAGGTCCATGGTTAAAAATAACTTTGCAGTGTTCTGGGTTATAAAAGCTAAACAAAAAAAATCCCTTTGTAAAGTTTTGGAATCCCTCAAGTTTCACACAGTGGCCTTGCTAGTGGTTGTAGACTTATTTTATTAAAAAGTCACAAGACATTTTTATCATGTTTAAATACTATTGACAAAAACACCATAAACCTTCGAACATTATGGAATAAGTCAAAGATTATAAATATTAAGTAATACACTTAAATAAATAAACATAAGTAATTTCAGTGAATGTGATATATTTCAAAAATGATAAGGTAATCAAGGTTCTTACTACTATAATACAACATGAATATTGATAATATTTATTTTTTTAAATGTGACATGTTCCTTTTTATTAATATATTATGTTATTTAAAAAAAAATAACATAAAATAAAGTTAGTTTTTTTTGTATAATTAATCTCTAAGTAGCTAACGAAAACAAAGATATGGTCAGAATATCGAATTTAAAATATTATTTTTTAAGTTTATGAAAATTATTTTTTTATTTAAAAACTACAAATAGGGGTTACATATATTCACTTGATTATTGTTATTTAAAGAACTTGAAAGCTATGGGTGATGATTTATGCTTCAAAGGGAGGAGATGAGTAAGGAGTAGAGAGTTGAACATGGAGGTCATTGCATTACATAAGGTGCATTTTCCATTTTAATTCTAGGATGTGTAGATATGTTAGAATAAGAAAAAAAGGATAATGAGAATAATCAAATATGCTAATTTTTTACTAAAAGGCACCAGATCGAAGAGAGAGATGAGGGGAATTATGGGTTTCTATTGGATGTTGTATCCAAAAAGGATGTAAATCTTAGGATAAATTAATAAGGTTATCCACATGTATATCTTCATTGATGTCACTATTTTACAACCTAAAATTTGAACCATTATTAATGTTGTTAGTTGATGGGTGTCATTTTTACCCTTTCATTTCACCAATCTATGTTGGTGTTAGTTCTTATGATGGTTAGTATCCAAGGTTGTTTGTAATAAGGTAATCATTGGTTTTAGCTAATAGTGTTATTTTGGGGGGGGGGGGGGGGGGGGGGGGGGTAAGGGGGGGGGGGGGGGGGGGGCGCAGTTTAGTGTTGTACTAACCTAAATGTCTATTTCTAAGAATCTAAACCAATGTTGAAATAAACACTCTTACTTGAAATGTAAACACACCAAACTACTAAATTGAATACTCTGAAAGCAATCACATAATGTTGTGAAGTAAAATTTTTAAAAACAAATCTCAAACCCACACTTCTAAACTAAGTTGCAAAATGAATGTTACTATAATTAAATAAATGATAAATGCTTATTTAAATCTAAAAATAAACATATTAACATCTATTATATCCTTCAGGTTATAATTCTAATCACATAGAGCATATATATTAATTTCAATTGAGATATATAAGAAATGAACTTATAAATACCAAAAGTAACATCTCCTATATCCTTGGGGAGTCGGCCCTTGCTCACCCTTGGATTCAGGGTTAAATTAACACAATCTTAAAATATTATTTTAACACATAGAATGAAAGAATAATCTATTGTGAGGTCTTCTTGTATTTCAAAATAACAAAACTTACAATATTTTGTGTCTCTCTAGATAGAGCATGGATCTGCGCATTTATTATATGCAAAATAAACTATCTTAGAAACTAAGAAACAACTCAACTATCTTAGAATAAGAAAATATTCAGAGAGATTAAGTGATATATCCAAAATAGAGAAAGCATTGCAACAAGATCCTCATGGGATTTGAAAGATCCATGTAAGATTTCAACTACTATGCCTATCCATATCTAACAACAAATCTTTATGTACAATATATCCATATATTCTAACTCTAGAGTTGTATCCTGTAACAACTTCTATAAATGGAAAGCTACCTCTAGAGTTATATACATTATATGAGAATAATTGATTCATTTCTTATATAGCCACGTCAAAATGACTTAATTTTTGGATTAATACATAGATTCTTTCTCTTGAAATGATTATATAATTAAGGACTAATTGATTTGATACCTTGGATGAATTATGTCTTAATCTCTCTTATTTTATTATGTCGCATTGACTATGCCAATATAATGTCTTTGTATGGATTCACTTTTAGACTGCCTAAAGGTTATTTGATGAATGATTATGTTCATCATAATTATATCATTAATCATTATTCTAAATAATGACGTCCATGTTTAATAAATAAATGTTGTTTGGTCTATTAAGATAATGGTGTGGTGTACTCAAAGGCAATGAGGTGATTATAACCTCGATTGGTAGCATTGTGAACACTCAAGTTTTAAATTTGATCTTATCTTTATGTAATATTATTTCTGTTGCATGATTTTTTATAAATTTGCATGTGTTGAAATGATTTCTAGTTGTTAATTAAAATTATTTATCTGAAATCATGTTTATTTATGAGGTTAGAAATCTGTACTTTTAACATAAACATATTTTAACCCCAATGATAACTTAGGATGTTAGAGTTATCCTTCCTTATTAAATTAATCATTGAACTTAACCATCCTCGAGCAGAATTAAAACTCACTGAAGAGAGTGAGGTATTTATCTAGGATTAAGGACATAGAAATGGTCATATGTGCAAGTACAAGTACCACATATGAGACTTACGTCCTATCTGTGTATGTGTATATAGATACACCTTGAATTCCATAAACATATATTAAGGTAACATGTTTCCCCATCACACCTTTTATATGTAGTTACATCTAGCCAATTACCTCAGTTCACCTCCTTTAATGTCAGTTGCACATACATGAGTGCGTTCACTATTTATCACTTGCATCAGCACGTGAGGGAATTGGATCCATTACACATCCAAAACATATTAGGATATATGGGGTTGTTTCACTATTATTAAACATTGCAAGGATATGAAGTGTTGGTTGGACTATTACAATAGTTTGTAAAAGTTACATCATAAGCAAAAAGTGCAATGATGTCACTAATTGTCATTATTGGTAAGGGGTCGGATACAACGACAGTGTAGAAGTTGCACAATAATACATAAGTGAAATCATAAGAAACAAACTAGTGCATAGGTGCGAAATCTACTGTCACAGCTACTAATATTAACTCGAAGCTCGATATACAAATACAGTAATGTGTGGTTTGATCCAATAACCCAAATCATCTTAAATCACATGCCATATACATATTATGGTTACTAATATACACACACCGCTGGATATGTCACCAATTTAAAAATAAAGTTGGATTCAGATTTATTACACCGACAGGCATTATTAGAATAGTCGCCGGGAGGACCAGAACAATGTAGTGCACTCAATTTCAATAATCGAGATTTTAGAAAAAAAAAACAACAATAATGTGAAAAATATCAACACACCTTGAGCTCCTCCTCCAATTAAATCCTTTCTGCTATCAAGTCGCTATTTGTATGCACAATGGAAACCTATTTCTCAATCCCGAATTATATTGGAAACCAATTTCGGCGGCTTTGCTGCTCCCAGATTCCCCTTACAAAAGAGCTGTATTTCTTGGAGGATCGTTAAAATTCCAATGGAATGAATTTATATAATTTGAAGGGTGGCGCTTCATACTCTGTATTTTACTCAACAAAATCTAAAATTATAGATCATCTTTGCCCAGATACGGCAGAGCATCTCCTCGCTGGTTCAATAACTTTGTAATTCATTAACGATTTCTAGGGATACATGGTATTGTTATCATATTTGTCGAATGGTGGGACGTAAACTATACAGAAACTATTATGAATATCCGCGTCAACCTCAAGCAGCTCATGCTCCGAAGCTTGGATTGAAACAAAAACAATAATCATAGGTGGTATTTATGTTGAACAAGCCTCTATATTGTCCACATTAGCTTTCTGTTGCCAGTGATATATACTATTGATACCCATTCTATACTTTATTAAAATAGTTTATGTTATCAGTTTGATGTTTGGCACGATAAAATATGGTAAAATAATTATGTCGAACTTTTTAGAAAGCATTATTAGATCCATATTCCAAAATTAATTTTAGATTACACAATATATAACTTAAAGAAAATGATACATTTATTACAATTTAGTGACCAATTTGTCATGGTAAGCTGATTTTATGTATTTTAATTTTATATATATATATATATATATATATATATATATATATATATATATATAATTTGTTGATTACGTATATAATTAAAAATAATTTTAAATATGAAAAATAAAAATAAAAATAAAAATATTAGGAGTCTTAATTAACTTTTAAGATATATATTTTAATGAAAAAAGTAATAATGAATATAGACTGATCATAAAAGTATCTTTGATATAAATAAATAAAAAGTACATATTTATTTTATTTTTCTTTTTTTAATTTATATAAAAAATTAGTAAAATTGATAATAATTTATTAAAAATGTTCCAATTTATAAATTTAAATTATAAGAATATGCGAACTTTTTAAAAAGTAGTTATAGTTTTTAGATTTTAATAATGAGTGATTAAATTAGATATTTATTTATTTTTAGATAGATATCATTGTTGAAGCTTTTATATATGTTCTTCTTCAATCAAATAACATCTACAACACAAATTTATATTATTATAGCTACAAAAAAGTTGTATTCTTAAATAATATTAAATAAAAATTCAAGAAAAATAATGGAATAAATATTCATACTCTTTATTTTTACTGATTTGCATTAATGATTTGTAAGGTAACTTGCTAAGGAATAAATGGTTCCAAGGCGTGGTTCATTTTCTCTATATAAATTATTGTGTTTACATCAACTTTGATCTTTTTTTATAATATAAATTTTTTGAAAAAGTAAAAATTTATAAATTTTATTATTAAAATAATATATATATTTTAAAAGGTTATATATATATATATATATATATATATATATATATATATATGGGGTAATTATAGTTTTTATTTTTCATTAACAAGCAATTAAGAATTATCTCTATTTATTAATAAAATATTATTTATAAAAATAAAAATAAAACATGTAATATTTATAATATTGAATTTATTAAATTTTAATATATAATATATTATATACATATGTCAATAGATATATTTTTTACGAGAGGCCTATATTATATTAAATTCAGTACACAATGTAAAATAAATATTGGAGAGTACATATATCTCAATATTTTTTATTTGGATGTATTTTAAATATATATTAATATGATTTTTATTTAGTAATATTAGGTCACAATGTAATTTGGTGAGGCATGAACTTTTCTAAGACGTGGTTCATTTTATTTATAGAAATTATTATGAGTATCTACTTCAATTTTAAGTAGCTCATGATCTGAAACTACTTCTTCGATTTTATATTTCTTTTTAATATTTATATAAAAATTTCAAAAAAAAAATAATAATAAAATTTTAAAATGTAATGATTTATAAATTTCAACATTAAGGAAATATAATTTTTTTGAAAGGTAATCATCGTTTTTATTTTTCATTAACGAATGATTAAAAATTATCTCTATTTACTAATAAAATATTATTTAAAAAAAATAATAATAAAACATCTAATATTATATAAAAATTAGTCCCAGTATACATCATAAGATATATAAAAAATTAAAATTATATCTATATATATATATAGACTCATTATTTTGGTCAATCAATTTAAGACCCTCTTTATATATTTTGGGATGTAATCAATTCAAAATTTATATTTCCTTCCAAATATTTCCTTCCAAATAAACATCATGAAAAGAAAATAATAAATTGCTGACCAACATAATCTTATTAAATCTTTCATATTATTTCTTTTTAAAATTCACTTCCACCATGGTCAATCAGAAATTTGAATGGATCGGATCACAACTTTCTCAAAAGTTTATTTACAACAAAGCCACGCAAGCTTGCGAGATAAAATTGACTTAAGAATCCTACTTATATGTTTTAGGACCAACTCGTTTATACCAGGTCATTTCAAAATCATTATTTCCTTACAATTAAGGCGCACCTGCAAAGAAAACGGTAAATGAATGACTAAAATAATCTTAGGAGCCGTTCTTTTTTGAATTTACTCCCGCTATGGTCAAGCAAAAATTTTGGACGATCACAACTTCAAGAAAAGTCCGTTTACAATCGCGTAAGATAAGCTTGCCCATCGTGTATAAAAATCAAGTTCGAGGGCAAGCATTTCACAGATTAAGAGCCGAACGTTCATCTCGTGATGAAAGCTAAATTAGGGGTTTTGGATTCCGTTGAGAGTATGGAGATTGTACTTTTCGTAATTTCATTCCTGCTATCTTTGACAAATCAATGTTCCCAAGCGGCAACACCAAATTTGGGTAAGTACAAAATATCATTCTTTTGTTTCTCGGAAATTTTCTCTTTCCTTAGAGAGATGTTTAGATAAATTTTAATTATTATTTTCTCTATGGCGTAACGAGAGTCTGTGACACTGGTTTGGGATTGTTTATTTGTAGAATACCCTTATCCGTTTATGACCGCTGATGCTGAAAAGGCAGCTGCAAGAACATATGATTACATTATCGTTGGAGGAGGTACAGCAGGGTGCCCTCTGGCAGCCACCCTCTCCCAGAACTTTTCCGTTTTGTTATTGGAGAGAGGAGGGTCTCCTTATGGAAATCCCCTTATTGAGGACGCCAATCTCTCTGGACAGGCCTTGACACAAACCGATAACTACACTTCTATAGCTCAGGGATTTGTCTCAGAAGATGGAGTGCAGCTGCACAGAGGCAGAGTCCTGGGAGACGGAACAGCCCTTAACGCTGGGTTTTACAGCAGGGCGAGCTTGGAATACATACGAAACATTGGATGGGATGAAAGGCTTGTAAACCAGTCGTATGAGTGGGTGGAGAAACAGAATGCCATCAAACCCAAGAGACTTTCTCGTTGGTCGTCGGCTTTCAAAACTGCCCTCTTGGAAGCTGGAGTGCTTCCTTACAATGGATATACTGTGGATCACGTGGAGGGCACCAAGATTAGTGCCTCCACATTTGATAACCATGGGAAAAGACACATAGCCGCAGATCTTCTCAAGAACGCAAATCCGCAAAACATTGTTGTTCTTCTCAATGCTACGGTCAGCAGAATCCTCTTCAATTCCGCATCAGGTTTGTAATTTAACAATTGAAAAAACCAGATAGGATCTATGCGGACAGTAAGTTACTCTCGAATTTATGCATGAAATATTTTCACAGACACAAAGTTGTTTACAGATTTTTTTTAAATGTATTGTTTTGCTGTATGTAGATGATTGATGTCACGTTTATAACTATCGTTTTTCTCTCCACATTTTTCTCAGCCTTTTCCATTATCTTTTCTTAAGGTTTAAATTCACTAATCGTTTTATGACACAAGTCCATCTCAAAACATTGCCAAGCTTCACTCCGAAAGACAATGTTTTCTGGATTTGCACGTAGATCTACATAAATCATAGTTCTAAAATTGTTGTGATTTAAATTAGATAATCAATAACATACATTTGTGACGTCGGGTTTTATACCTGTTGCAGGGAAGCCAAAAGCATCTGGGGTAGAATTCATTAGCGCCTTTAATGACCTGTCTTATAAGATAAGATTAAATTACTTGTCAAGGCGCAGTGAGGTAATTTTGTCAGCAGGAAGCCTAGGCAGCCCTCAGCTTCTGTTGCTAAGTGGAAGCGGCCCATCTGAACATCTCAAACAATTCAATATTACCATGTTGTTAGATCTACCCTCAGTAGGCAAAGGTGTTCAGGATAATCCAGGCACGTATTTGACCGTGGAATCCCCCATACCACTTGAAATCTCAAGTGCACAAGTAGTAGCCATTCGTAATGACTCCCAAGCCTACATCGAGTCTGCCAGCTCTTTTCAAGAGGTTCCCATAAATAGCACATCGGGATCAACCAGAACCCAATATACGGGAACATTTGCTGAGAAAGTGGCATATCCCTTATCTAGGGGACATCTTCAACTTCGTACTAAAGATCCCAGAGACAGCCCTTGAGTTCGATACAACTATTCCTCTGACTCTCGTGATCTGCAGACATGCGTACAGACTGTCAGCAGGAAGCCTAGGCAGCCCTCAGCTTCTGTTGCTAAGTGGAAGCGGCCCATCTGAACATCTCAAACAATTCAATATTACCATGTTGTTAGATCTACCCTCGGTAGGCAAAGGTGTTCAGGATAATCCTGGCACATATTTGACCGTGGAATCCCCCATACCACTTGAAATCTCAAGCGCACAAGTAGTAGCCATTCTTAATGACTCCCAAGCCTACATCGAGTCTGCCAGCTCTTTTCAGGAGGTTCCCATAAATGGCACATCGGGATCAACCAGAACCCAATATACGGGAACATTTGCTGAGAAAGTGGCATATCCCTTATCTAGGGGACATCTTCAACTTCGTACTAAAGATCCCAGAGACAACCCTTGAGTTCGATACAACTATTTCTCTGACTCTCGTGATCTGCAGACATGCGTACAGACTGTGAGGGTAATTGCCAAGCTGAGTGAGACCACATCTATTCAGCGTTTTACACTAAAAAATATGTCAAGTGGTATGAGGGAGCTTAAATTCATTGGATTGCCTTTGCCCCAAAACATATGGGATGAAAAAGCGGTAGAAAAGTATTGTCACGATGCACTTATGACCTTTTGGCATTTTCATGGAGGATGTCAAATTGGTTCCATGATTGATTCCAGCTATAAACTGAAAGGAGTTGATGGCTTAAGGGTTGTAGATGGTTCTACTTATAAAGACTGTCCTGGAACAAATCCGCAAGCAACTACAATGATGCTTGGCAGGTATTTGTACTAATTCTTTTCATTTTTTAATTTATGTGAGTTTCTTTAAATTAATTATTGATAATAATTATCTATAAATTTCGATGTTTGTAGGTATATTGGATTGAAGATTCTACAAGAACATTCACATTATATCATGTAATTAAGAATATAATATTATATTCTATTATGCAAATAAATAAAGGAAGGTTTGAAGTATATTAAAATAAAAGCAAAGAGCATTGTATACAGAGATATATGTAGAGTTACTTCTAATAATGAAATGTGTATGAAATTAAATGTTGTTATTTTTAATCCAATATTTTAGAATGGTAATGATGTTATTTTTAATCTAAAATTTTAGGAATGGTAAATAATAGTCTTCTTTCACTGTGATAACACAATTTTAAGAGACGGTAGAACATTTGTCACATTAAAAGGCTATTAAAACCCCAAACCTTTTGTCAAAACACCCAATTCATCAACAATGCGTATGTTTCTTCACCTGCATCACGTAACCAAACCATGGTTATGACTAGCATGGCATTGAAATATTGTGCAAAGCACTTCTTTTAAAAAAAAATAGAAGTGCCTATTTATTAATATAAAATAAGATATGGTACAAATCTAATCATAAAAAAAATGGGTGGAAAAAATCACACCCCACGAGCAAGTCCATACCGAGGGTTACAAGAAACCCCTTAGGAAAAGTCATAAAAAGTGGTCACAAAGTAACCACACCAAAAAAAGTTACATCACATTACATGTCAACAAAGAAAGAAAACCAAATTACAATTACCATTAGCGAGAACACTTATACAACAACAACAAACATGGACATCGGAGGACGCAGAGGAGATGGTGGACTTGGAGGCTTATCACCCCATCCTGCCATGGCTAGAAGATTTCCATCGGTAGGTAAGGAATCCCAACCAGAGTTTTGTTGCTCATTTAAGGTCTCAATTGGATTGCTTCTAGGGGAAATAACCAAAGCAACGCATGGGAATTTGCCTTGGGAAGGCAGATCCCAACCTCTATTCTTACCATCCTAGGATGGGGAAGGAGATCCCTTGCCCCCACCATCATTACCAATGCAAGAGTAACCACTCCAACCACCATGATGAGGAGAAGGACATTAACATGGTGACCAATGTGGAGAATAGCTCTTGCATCTAGTTTTGGATCATTGTTGCCTTGTTCCACATCCTCATCTTTGTGGGGGTGAAGCATTACATGGGGAATTAGGATGTTCCTAGATAATCTCACATGGGTTATTCCCCCAATGATTGATAAAATGTTGAAGATGGTTGAGAACTAGATGGACTTTGTATGTTAGGCTTTAAATCTAAAAAGTGACATTAGAGAGAACAATATTTTTTTCGTAATAGAAAAAATACATTCCATCTCTTCATGATTAAAGAAAACATAGTTCCTAGCTTTCCAAATTTTAAACATAATGTCATCTCAAAAGATCTACCAAAAAAGATTATATTTAGCAGGAAACATAGGTGAGTCCCCCAAAAGAGGCATCTTCCATGTGAAGAATTATGGGTAAAAAGGCTAAAAAAGAGAATGGATCTAGTGCCATGTAGACTGAGAAAGGGGACAAAACCAAAATAGATATTTAATTATTTTTGGTTAATGGTAAGATAGGTGGATGGGGTTAGGCACACCCAGATGCTTGAGCTGATCACCCACTAACAAGCCTTGGTATATAAGGCACCATAAAAATGATCTTTTTTGGGCTCAATAGAAGTAGACCACACTTTCTAAAATGCCTCCCCCAAATTCCTTCACAATAATGAAGACTCCATCTTATATTGAGAATATCAATTGGAATATGTTGTGGAGCCAGTAATGGATATCCCAAATGAAGAATGTATCGAGTGAAAGGGGTGGTTATAATCCAATGTCAATCCCTTCGCCAAGGAACAAGAGAAATAACTTCAATTTTATGCAAATATCCATCATGTATGGAACCTTATATTTTTACAATAGATTTTCTTTGCAATAGCCTCTACATCTAAATTTATTAGGTGATTATTTTTTTGAAGTTGATGCCAAATGAACCAAACCCTGATTTATTTATAAAAGAGGTTAATTATAACCTTTATGCCTTTTCTAAAAAGGCATCTCCCTTTAACCTAGAGGACCAGGGAAAAGAGAACATTATGAAAGTTAAGACAAGGTGACCACCAAAGAGATTGGGCATTAAGGGAGAGGCCATTTCTGAACCCATCACCAACCCAACTAAGGTGAGGCTTAAGCTTCTCCCAAGCCTTCCATAAACTTTGAATAATAAATGTCCCCTTGATTTTGATAGGTACTGGGGTAATAATCAAATATTGAAGCCCTAGGCGTTGCCATGTTTTCCTTCCATAGGGAAGGCTATAATAAATGCAATGACAAATAATAATATTCTAGGCCTCATGCCAAAAAAGACCTCTAATTATCCATTTGGCCTATAGAGCCATCCCTTATATCTTGATGTTGAGAAGACTCTGTCCCCTTGATTCCTTAGGGTGGAAGCAAATATTCTAAGTAGTTTTGTGAAATCCCTTGTGTCCTTCAAAATTGGCCCAAATAAAATCTCTTAAAAGTTTTTCTAATTAGTTTTAGGCAACATTAGAAGGGGCCTGGCAAGAGGAATAGTAAACATGCGTGGTCGCCAAAACATTGGAGTAGATTTGAAACTTTCCAACTGAAGACAAAGGCTTAGTTATTTTAAAAGAAATCTTTTTTTTTACTCTTTGCACCACATATGACCATAAGTCATAGAGAAAGGCTCGAAAGGAAAAAGGAATGCCCTATAACTTGAACTACACCCCTGATAAAATCCACTACCATTGAAATTATTCAAAATAAAGAGGATTGGGGCCTAGAGACTGTTTATAATATTGAGTCTTCTTCTATTGAATGGAATATTTGGAGGCCATACAAAATATATTCAAACATTCCATGTCATTTTTAATGGATTGTTCCTCCTCTTAGAAAGTGATAAAGGAGTCATCTACAAAAAAAACTATTTAGAAGCTGTCAATTAGACTGAGGGAGAGATATACCTTTCACCAAACATCGAGTAGAATAACTAACTAGAAGATAGAGAAAACATTCTACTGCAAGAACATATAGGAAAATAGATAAAGGTAAACATTACCTTACAGAGTGATGCATATCAAACTAAGAAGACTAGGTGCCTTTAATGGTAATAGAAGCCCATGCATCTTAAAAAAGCATATTAATAGTCTGAACAAACTTTGGACCAAACACCAATGCTTGAAGCATTTCCAAAATGAAGGTCCACTCAATGCAATCACAAGCATTTTCAAAATCAATCTTAATAAATATGGCTGTTGCATTATAAATTATAGCCCACTCCATACCTTCCTAGACAAGGATGATATTATCCAGGATGAATCTATTTTGAATGAATCCTACTTGTTTACTCCAAACAATAAGAGGAATAATGTGTCTTAGCCTGAGATCCAAAGCTTTGGTAATAACATTATAGGATATACTAAGAAATATAACAGGTCTCCAATTTTTGATAATTTTAGGATTACTAGTCTTGGGGATGAATTTAATGTTACCTTGATTGAAAAGGGTTCTTAATGAATTGGTTAGAAGTGTTTTGATGTAATCTTAGTGTAGACTAGGGATAACGATGTATAATAGGGCTCGATAAAACTCACATGGGAAACCATCAATTCTTAGGGGATTTTCCATAGTCATTTGTTTAGCAGCCTCATTAAGGTCACTAAGAGATAAAATCCTACCACAAACATTTATTTAATAATTGGAGACTTTGTAGGGAACTACCTAAAGACATTAGAGGAGAGCTACCTTCCTTTTTGGATAAGATGCTTACACTAAAAAAACACAAAGATAATGATACATAAAGGCTTGTAATATGTCTAGAGGTTTGGTAAGTCTAGAATTTCCTTCCATGATAGGTTTAATTCTATCAACAACTCTCTAAGAACGTAGGAGAGTAAATAAGCCCTTGGTTACTTTATCCTATTTTGAGCCAGTGTATATGCACTCTCAATTGAGCTCTTATGGCTTGTGTGTTTCCTCAATCTAGATTTGTGCCTCCACTGGGCCACTTGAGTTTGAAGGTGAATATTAAAAGGTGCCTTCTCTAGCTTGTATGAGGCATGCATGTACTCATGGTTTGTAGGATTGTGAAAATGGATTTTTAAGATAACTGCTTGCTTTCCATATATCCAAAATAATGGGGAAGTATGACCTAGCACCTCAAATCACCACTGAATCCAAAAAGTATATCCTTCTAGTCAAGGAGCTATGTTCTAAATTCTAAAAATATGCCTCACCGTTCTTTCATGTTTGAGGTGGGTAGTATTGAGATATAATAGCATGGATGAGGGCTTGCCTTGAGGAAAATTCCATTAAAAATTAAATCAAATAGGTTGATGATCAGAGATAATAATACTAGGAATGATAGAAATAGGCCTATCCCTAATTAGAGTAAAATAAAAAATATCTTATTTATCAAGAAAGTATCTATCAATATGATAAAGCACCATGTCATCCCCTTATCATATGTTGGATTAGGTGAACCATGAGGTTTCTGAGCTCCTCTTTTAATGGTGGTTAGAATCAAAAACCCTGATTTTATTACATATGTAGAACCATGACTCATGCTCTCCAGCATACCATCACATTAGAAGGTACCCTTCTTTATCCTTATCCAACTCCACCATATTAAATTTACCTTAGAGGATCCAATGGGAATTTGGGATAATGTTAGCGAGCCACCACCAAATGGATTCCCATTCCACACAATCATTAGAGGCGTATAAATTAACCATCCCAACAATGCAGATGTTGAAATAAAAAAGGGTCCACACCACCCAATGGGTGGGGTCTAAACCCCAAGAAATAATGTTTTGACCCATTTTTGTAGTAAAAAATGTGATGGCCCCACCATGCCTAGTGTCATGCCCAATGGCCTAACAAATGGCCGCAGACTAACTAATTTATGTTGCATTCTACAAACAAAGAATTTTCATGTTACTGAAAAATGCATAATTGTTTCTGACTACATACTTATACAATAGATCAGTAAGACCTCAAACATTTCAAGATTACATAATTATTTAAAAAGATCAAGGTGCATGTCATTCTCGTCAGAGAGACCTTCTAGAATAGTAAACATATCATACATAAGGTTGTTTGGCATGTAATCAGTCATTCTTAATGGTTACCACTTATGTGCCATATATTCCTCCTCTTCAAGGGATGGAGATAGGTCATGATAATGCCATAGTATATATTTTTGATTCAAAGTGACCATGCTCCTATCTTGCTCAGGGGCATTCACCCTAAGAGAGGGTTGTTACTGGGACATTGAAGGTGGTGTCTCCATTAGTGAGGCCACTATATGTAGCATACACATAATAGGTAGCGACACTTTGGTGGTCATGGCAGCCTTGCTAAGAGATGTTGATGCAACATTATTCTTGATAGGATGGAATGATAAATTTTGTGGCTTGGCACCACCATTGGAAGAATTATTATTACTTTTTTATTGGTGATGATAGTCCAACCATCACCACTATCATTCAAAGATTTGACATCAGATCTATCTTTGTACTAAGGAGAAGGGGGCATGAGAACCATTAGAGGGAATGCCCAGATCATGTGGTGTGAGGATTGGCATCAAAATCAAGTATCTGATAAGTTGGTTAGAGCCAATTTTTATATCAATAGATTATTTAAAATCATGGGACAAAACTTCCACACAAACCCTCTTTTGAGGATGATCCATATAACATATAGTTTGATCATGGTAGACAAAACATAGTACTGGTTTTTTGAGCTGGTGAATAAAATCCCATAGGGGGAGTAGTAGGCCAAGAAATTCAACCTAGACTAGCAGTTTTAATTTTGCATGCTCAGAGAATTGAAAGTCTTATGTAATGTAAGAAAAAATGACCAAAGTTTTGAGGATGAACCAAGGCCCATGGTTAACAATATCTTTGCAGTGTTCTGGGTTATAAAAGTAAAACAAAAGAAATCCCTTTGTAAGGTTTTAGACTCCCTCAAGTTTCACACAGTGACCTTGCTAGTGGTTGTATATTTTTTTTTTGTTATAAATTTATAAGGCATTTTTATCGTGTCTAAATCCTATTGACAAAAATACCATAAACCTTCGAACATTATGGAATAAGTGAAAGATTATAAATATTAAGTAATAGACTTAAATAAATAAACATAA
>JARHVA010005451.1:227500-237500 GCA_037957365.1 Torreya grandis | reverse complement strand
TGCACCACTATTAGTGATAGTGGTTTCCTATCATAGACTATCCAGAGTTTTTGCATCCATTGTTTCATCATCATCTACAATTTTGAATAACTCTCTAAAAACCTAACTAGAGAAAGGAATTTTCATTCTTTGAATAATATAAAGGTTTTTATTCAAATGGAGGATGAAATTTGTAACAAGGGCTTAATTCAAACTGTAGAATTTTAGGAGAAACTCAAGCCACCCTGCTTCTTCAAACACTTACTTTGCTGGTTAATCTCTTAAAATATCATTCAAATATTTAGGTTCAAATTTTTTCTTCTACCCCATTCTAAGTTTTAATTCTACATAAAACACAATCCATCCATAACTCTACTCAAGAAGGAAATAAAACTTTGTTTGAAAGCAATGGATAACATGATATTTGTTTGGTTTAATTATTATGGACAAAACATGGAGCCTTAAAATGTGTCAGGTGATAATGAAAATGTTAATTACTCATAACACAATGTGATAATGATTAATAAATATTCCCTTTTTATTTATTTATAATCATTATGCCACCAAATCTCTAATAGTTTCTTATCCATATGAACATAAATTGATGACAAAGACATGTCATCATAAATTGTTTTATAACTTGAGAGGATAATGTCCGTAGAATATAATAAATTTTTCAAAAGGTGGATTTTTTGAAAATATTTCTTGTTGACATGGTAGGAATATTCTTTATATAACACTTATGGGAATTTTTACCAAAGATTTGAGCATATGCGTGTAGACTAAAAAATTCAAAAATTAATTCTTAGTAAAAAATTAGATACTATGCCTTAAAAAGCCAAGATATTATCCTTGTTTAACCCTCTTCAGTTATTCCAACAAAGGAATTTACATGAATTAGTTTTAATCAATAGTATGTAACATAATAACATCATTTTTTATTGCTTTGGATCAAGGAGAATCATTCATTACTCTTGAATTTCTGAACTCATTTTTTTGATTTTTTTTAGTTTTTGCCCTTAATTAGTTATTTACTAATTTTGTAATCAAGGCTCATCATGCATTACTTGAATAACTAGCAATCTAGTTTTTTAGTCATGACTATCAACAACATCCCTAACGATTTTTATTGTTAAATTTTATTTTTATTTATTTATATTTGTTTTCTTTAGAGAAGTGGTGTATAATGTTATTTCATTAAGGTCATTTTTCCTTCAAGGATCAATATCTATGAAAGCTTTGAGTTTTTCCATGGAGCCAAACTCATTTCATACCAACTAGATGAATTCTTCTTTACTGGAAGGCTTCTAGTACATCTTCAACCGATGTCTATTAACTAAGACTGTCTTATTATTAGCATTTATAAGTAGTAATTACACTAAACCATTATAAAAAATCTTTTCTATCTAAAATGGTCATAGCCATCTAGTTCTTAACTTACCTTTGAAGTGTTGATACTTAGAATCATATAAAAGTGTCCAATCTATTTCTTTTAACATTATTTTATTGATGTTCAAATCATGTCATTATTTCCTTTGGTATTGCATCATCGCTATCTATAGAAAAACGTATATTCTCATCTCATCTAGCTCGTTCAATTTTAAAATTCTCTCTCTATGTGCTTCATCCAAGTCAATTCCTACTTCTAGTGCAACACTTAAAGTTTGCATCTCAAACTCAATTTAAAGGAGAGGTTTCTTACAAAAAACCAATTCATATGGCAAAAACCCATATTATTCTTCCTTATTTAGTTATATATGCATACAACTTTTGAAAGTTTGGATGCCCAATTCTTTATGCTACTACTAACAATTTTGGTAAGGATATTTTCTAATTCTCTATTGGTAACCTCTACCTATCCATTTACTTGAGGTTGATATGGAGAATAATTTTTATGGTTGACTTGGTAGATCTATTTGAATACTTCGATCATTTTGAATATGAACTAAGGTCTTTGATCAGAAACTATTTCTCTTGGTGCTCCAAAATACAACATGATTTTGGAATATAAGAAATATGTTATTGCCTCTTCTCTTGCAAAGGAAAGAGATTATACTTCAATCCATTTGGTCACATAATTTGTACATACTAACAAGTACTCATTGCCTTGATAAGGTGTATTTATGAGCCCAAAAAATTCTATGCCACACTTCTCAAAAAAAATTTGAACTATTTGAGGATAGAGGGGAATCTCAAAAGATAGTGTAGGTTTACCCATTCTCTAATATGGATCATATTTCAAAACATGTGCCTTTACCTACTTATGAAGTGTTGGGCAAAAATAACTAGCCCTAAGGATCTTATGTATTATCTTTTTAACTGAGTAGTGTCCTTCATGAGGTTCGTCATGACAAGCATGAATGATGTCATACTTTTCATTCTCATTCACATACCTATGAAAAACATGATCAGGTCCAAGTTTAAACAATATAGCATTAAGCCATTTATCACAAGAACTAACTTTAATCAAATGTTTCTTTTCCTTTTTGATAAAATAAAAAAGAAACTTTATTGTAGATAAATTATTTACTATATAATCAAACTAATGTATCTAGGAAATTGACTTCTACATGTTCTTCTTCATTTTCATTGTTCAATCTAGAAGGAAAATCAGCAACCACATTGATTTTACCTGATTTATCAATAAAAATTATATCAAATTCTTAAAATAATAATAGACATCTGATAATTCTTCCCCTATCACTAGTTTGTTTATTAAATATCTAATAGCTACATGATCAGTATATACAAATATTTTGTAATCAGTAATATAGTGTCTAAACTTATTTATGGCATAAATCATAGCAAGGAATTATTTTTCAGTGGTTGTGTAGTTTCTTTTAGTTAAATTCAAGTTCTTGATAACGTATTATATATCATACATATGTTCATCTTCATCTTTTTGTCCCAAAAAAACTCCCATAACATGATTGTATGCATCAGTATAAATATGAAAGGGTTGTGACCAATTAGATCATCTTATAACTAGAGAAAAATGCAATTTTTACGTGATGGTTTCAAAGTCTTATTGGTAGTTTGGAATCCATATAAACTCACTTTCTTTTGACAACAAATAAAATATTGGAATAGTGGTTTTGCTGAAGTCCTCTATAAACCTTACGTAATATCCTACATGAGCTAATAAGCTTTGGACATCAATCTAATTTTGAGGGATAGGTAACTCTGAAATGACCTTAATTTTTTTTGTATTTACTTGGATTCCTTTTACATAAATATGATGTCCTATAACTATGCCTTCCTCTTCCATGATCAAACATTTTTCATTACTTAAAGATAGATGGTGTTCTCACATATTTTTAGTACTTTTCTAAAAAATTTCAAACTTTCATCAAAAGACTCTCCATGAACAATAAAATCTTCGATATAAACCTCCACATAGTCATTGGTTAAATCTAAAAAATATGGCTAGGACTACTCATTGGAAAGTAGAAGGTGCATTGCATAAACCAAATGGCAATACCCTATATGAAAATGTCCCCCATGGACAAGTGAAGGTTGTTTTTTTCTCAGTTTTCAAGTGCCACTTGTATCTAGTTGTACCCATTAAATCCTTCCAAGAAATAAAAATATCTTTTTCCTACCAATTAGTCAAGTACTTGGTCAATAAATGGTTAAGGGAAGTAATCTCTCATAGTTAATTTGTTCAATTCCCCATAGTCTATACATACTATCAATTTATCATTTTTCATAGTAACAATCACCAAAGGAGATGGCGATTGGTTTTAAAAAATAGGATAAATGAATCCCACTTCTATTAATTTCTCTATTTAATTTTTCATAATGTCTCTTAAGATAGGATAAATTTTTCTCTGAGGTTTCCTTACTAGTTTAATGTTCTCTATGTAGATATGGTGTGTACATATACTTGGATGTATTCCATTCATATATTGATATTCCCATGCAAAATATTTAGTATAATCTCTAAGTACATCAAAAAATTTCACTTTCTAATCATTTGTTAACGAACTATTTATGTTGAGTATCTTCACATGTGTTACTATAATTTATTTAGTGTCTAGATGGGAAGAATTTATTTTTTTCAATTCACTCATCAAAGAGTTGAGAGGATAGTGATGTTGTAAAAACATATGTAATGTGACACTATCTTTAAAAAACTTATCTCCTATAGAAATCACTCAAACTAAAGGACAATGAAAGGTTGTTGAAAATGAATTTTGACTTTCACGTGCCCACTACATAACACTATGTTTAATGTCTTTATGGTTGTATAACATGATGAAAGAGGTGGACAATATCAAGATCAAGAGCTAGACTATCAAGATCCAAAGCTAGAGTTCCATAATCTAGATCAGTTTTGATACTTATTGACAAGTCATCCACTAATTCTTCCACATGATCAATGATTGTGACTATAGCTAGAAAGGTGATACTATCACATTTTTATATAGGTTTATCTACCCATAATGATTTGATAATATTACCTGATGGTTGAGTAGGTGAATATAAAGATATGTATTTTACTTTAAGACCACTCGATATGGTCACATCCCTTGATCTGCAATCAATTTATGTTACTGTTATTTTTAACCAAGGCCTTTATAGAATCAATGGCTATCCAATTTGTTTGTTTTTAGGTTGGAGGACAATAAAATCAATGGAGTATCCCCATGACTCTATAGTCAACATTATATCGTCAATGACACCTTCTGGTTTGGTAGTGAAATAATCTACGATCTGTAAGATTATATTACTGAGTTGTATTTCTATTAGAGTTAGATTTTTCATGGTGTCTATAGTAATTACATTAATATCAGTTCCCAAATCCATAATTACATTTGGTATCTCCTACTTTATAATCTTTACAAAAATGATAGGACTCCCTGGGTCCCTATATTTAGGTAAAACTAGCTTACCTACTAATAAATTAACATGTTTTCCATCTATCTATATGGTCTTGGGATATTGTCTTTTACTACTACATGTTTTAATACATAAAATTTTGATCAACCTATTTAGTACTAGAATGTCCCTAATAGCTTGCAGTAATAGAATTTCTATGTTGATTTTTCTGAGTTCTTGAATCAACTCAGATTTTTTTTATCTTTCACTTCCTTCAATTGTTTTGGAAAAGGAATAGATGGAGGAGTTATGTTGACTGAATTTATTTTTCTAGTTTTATATTTTAACTCCTATACTTTCTATGGTTGATTATGTTGGATTGATTTTTCATGAGGCATTTTTGTGATGATGATATGATGTTCTTATAACATTTTTCCTAATTTGAATGTATATCTACACATTTAATAGCACTTACCCCTATGATTTCACCTTTTTCATTTACATAAACCTATCTATTCTTTGTATTTGCTATAGGCTGGGCATGTAGCTGAGGTTGGTTTACTTTTTATATAGGGGTGATTAATTTTTTTAGGAACCATCAATGCTTATTATTGTGAAAACCTTCTTGGTTGTTGTTGGTTATAGTTTAGTTGAAGATTCTAATGTTGAATTATCCATAGTTATTGGTGACCTTCGGGTATCCAAGTTTATCAAAAATGTTTAGGTATCATCCATTGTTGTGGTATCCACTTTTGAGTATCTATGATGGTATTGCCCACACTTGTGGATGTGCATGCCATTGTGAAATAGGAATCCTTGAGCCAAGCTATTGTGATTGATTTTGTTGGAAGGTATTTCCTTGTAGTTAAACATAGTTTATTTCCTATATGGTCTATATATTTGATTTGAATTTGTTATTAAGATTAGGAAGGTAACTATAATTTTTTATGTTATAATCCTAAGCATCACATATTTTACATATTTCTGTTTTATCTAGAAAATAATCTCTCAGTGCATGTTTTCAATCTACACTTTGGACAATCGATTTTCAATATTTTAGTGTTAAATTTATCCTTAGCTTGTAATCCATATAATTTTGTGTTTAGTTGAATCAGTATATCAATTATCAGGTTTGTTATTTCCTCTATATGTTGGCTTACATCACTAGATTTCCCTAGTTTCCCTCTTCTACATGGCCTATATTTTCTCCCATTATTAATAGAGATCTATTTGAAAGGATATTTTCAAAGTCCTATAACTATTCACTGTTTGAAAGTTCAACTCTTGTAGAGGAAGATTCTTCTAGATCCTAGGAGGTACTTCTAAAAGACTCACTTATTTCTTTTTGAAAACATTATGTCTTTTCTAAAAGTACTTTTATTATTTATCCTAAAGGGTAAGGATGTTTTGAAACAATTCTTCCTTGTGAATCCCTTTGCATACTCATATACCTATATTTGACAAGAGAGTAATTTATTATATATTTTTTATTTTTTATATTTTAATTGTTAGCCTAAATATTTACCTTACTAACACTTTTTAAGAATGTCCCCAGCATAGATACCAAAAATGATGGATGGCATTGTTACCCCTTCATTTAACCAATCTATTATGGTGTCAATTCTTACCAGAGCCAGTGTTCAATGCTGTCGACATTAAGGTAGTTATTGGTTTCAGTTAACAATGTTTTTTTTTTGAGGGGGGGAGGGGGGGTTGGTGTTTTACTAGCCCAAATGTCTATTCCTAAGAATCTAAACTAATTATAAAAGAAACACTCTTGCCTAAAATGTAAACACATAAAATTTTTGAATTGAATACTCTGAAAGCAATCACATAATGTTGTGAAGTAAAAACACTGAAACCTTGTTTATACCGAGACCTTGTCCTGGCACTTGGCCATAAATGGAATTATAGACTTGTGTTTTAACCTATATATCATTATTTTTATGATTACATTATGTTCCTTTATTTTATTTTTTTCCCCCAGAAAGAACACTGACACCATTCTTTATCTCAGCTATCTCGATTTCTAATGAAACCGCATTCCATTTTGGTCAAGGATTTCAAAGAACTCTGAGAGCCCCTCTATGTTTTAATCAGACTATCATTATGCTTTTATCTCCATACCTAGACAAAATGTACATATAATGTGTATGTATTGAGGTCATTATTATTTCTAGGAGTGTGACTCACTTCACTTTGCCTATATGTGTTTAGCTTTTATACTGTGATCAGAACAAAATTAAATCCACCTATTTAGCAAATTTTGTTATTTTTCTATTCTTTAATTTAGCCACAATTCACTTCATGATTGAGATATAGGTTTGAAATTATATCATGGATGTGAATTTCTTTGGTTCCATCTCAAATTTTTGGTTGATCCATAATTGATTTTTATTTGTGGAAAATTGATGGGAAGGGTAGAGGAAAACTCTTATTTGGTTGATTGGAAACTTATTTTACTATTAATTTATAAATATATAAAAATTATATTGTAAATTTGTAAGATCATTAATTGTGATCTCCCTATATTATTATAATAGGGTTTTTCATTTTAAAAAACTATCATAAATAGAATTTGTTAGAATTTTAGTATATATATAAATCGAAATGCCATGAAAACATACAATTTATTTCAACATTGGGATTAAATTATGTAGGGGAATTTATTTCATTTTTTAATATTTGTGGTTATTATGTGAAATGAAAGATATTATAAGGCTTATGAATAAGTTAAGAAAACATGTTTGGAAATGATTGATTTTGTTAAAATACATATTTTATATTATTTTAAAATTATTAAAGATTGTTAATTATAGATTTTCCTTCCAAATTTTGTTAGTATTAGGGGAAAACCAAATTTAATCATTTTGGAAACTATCTAAAATGGCTTTATTTCTTAATGTACCTTTTTTGTACAAATAAATTAGATTGCACTTGAAAATATTTATTATAATTAAGTTGATATAGAGTTTTATTGTCATATTTAGTTGACAAGATTTTGTCAATGTATGATTATTTATATCAGATATTGCATGTATGTAATTATGATCCATATATTAGTTTACCTAGATGGTGAGCTTATGATTTATATTGTTTATCTATTATATATATTATGGGGCCCACATTGATGATACTACCCAAGCAGTGAGATGGTTTCTCAAGCCTAGTTACCATCACCAATGATGGGTATGGATAACTCAATCACGAGATGTGTTATAAATTTGACATATCCGGATGATCATATGTTATTTTAAACTTTATCCAAAGTAATTTTAGATTAACATTGTCAATTCATATGTATGATTTGTATGTAATATGATAGCATAGTAGAAACATATTTTTATTTATGATATATGTCATGTAGTAGAATATTATGACACATAAGGGTACTAGCATGTCTCATTCTGGATTTTTGCACCATCCTATCTCCCTATATGTGAAGGGAGGGCCATTCCCTAATAGGGATTATGTGGGGGATCATTGATCCATGGTTGGAGTTGGAAACTGCTCAAATAATACTCTCTCCCCCACATTATATTACATCCATGGAGACAACACTTGAGGTTATTAGAGATATGCGAGTTGGTGCAACTTGAGCTTCAGAGATTTTGTTATCTTTATACTATATATAAGGCTAAATTCCTATAAAATTTTTAAATGTAATATTATTTTACATAAATAGTCATTGCTATATTGTGAGATCAATTGTAGTTATGTCCTTATGTATTTAATTTCATGAAGTTGTAACACTTTATGTTGTATTGGGAATTAAAGTTAAAATTTTAATGATTATCTATTGTGATAATATATTTTGATTCTATAATTTTAAATAGAATACTTTTTTTTATGAAGTAAATTTAAATAAATAAATAAAAACTTTACTGCATTTTGTTTTAGTACAACTGGAATGGTTGCAACAAATTTTATTGATATCTCTATTATCCATATACACTCTCCACCTTTCTTTGGAGTTATGAATATTGGTGTTGTACATGGACTCATGCTCTCCCTTATTACACCCTTCCTTACCAATTTAGTTACATGTTTACTCAACTAATCATGTTCTATTAGAATTATCTTATAATCTACTTGACTGGGTAGAGTTAATCTTGGAATCAAGTCAATATGATGTTGAATATGTCTCTTTGGTACTACACGATATGGTAAATCATTAGGTATAACATTTTTATATTCTTTCAACACTATTATTACATCTATTGGTAACTCATCAGGTATAACATTCTTATATTCTTTCAACACTATTATTACTTTTATTGGTAATTGTACCATTTGTATGTCTTGTTTATTCACTACTAGTGAATAAGAATAACTTTTAATATTCATGTGTTTGATTAATTATTTCATAGACATCATGATTTTATCTTTCCTTTCTTATTTAAAAGGTAAAAGAACTACCTTCATACCACCTTTCGATAAAGTATATATGTTCTTTACTCAATCATGAATTACTTTTCTATCATACTTCTATGGACTTCCTAATAACACATGACATGTTTCCATTGGTATAACATCACACAATATTTCATCTTTGTAAGTTTTTTCAATAGAAAACTTGATTAAAAAAATTTATATAATGTAACTTTATTAACTTTTTTAAACAATGAAATTAGACTAGGATTTAGATGATTTTCACACTGCAACCCTAATTTCCCAATCATGTCCTTAGAAACCATTTTTTTAATAAATTACTACCATATATAATTAATTTTCATATCTTACCTCCTAAACTACACCTTCTTCATTAAAAAATTGTTTGCATCCATGCATCACCATCTTATTTTTTATACACCTATTTTTTCCTTTGATCAATCATTATTCTTCTCATCATGAGGTTTTATTCAATATCTATTATTACAACTTTAATTTTTTCCTCTTTCATCTAAAATTCAACTAAATTCACTCTTGAGTGATATTCTTACCTTGGTTATTTATATTGGTATTTCAGACACTCAAACACTCAACATCATTCTTCTCCACATGTATAAGATCTGTGTTGATTTGGAAACCACCTTCTACCACTACCATAGATTCATCCTCTCTAAAATCATCTTCCACTTTGTTGGTATTTAAACCCTTTTTTATTAGCTTCACGCCTTTTGATACCACATGATGATTCTCCTTAAGTGGTATTAAACCCACCTCTATTTTATTGAATCCACCTAATCTCCTTATTAGA
>JARHVA010005451.1:217500-222500 GCA_037957365.1 Torreya grandis | reverse complement strand
AAGGAAAGTAAGAAAGAGATGACAATTAAGGTAGAGTTGCAATAAAAAAGGTGTATTATGCTGAGACTTTTACAATATTTTTGAGATCTTATGCATATTGTCAAATAACTTCATAACCCATTTATTCATTGTTTATTCTCATTAGGATGCTAACCTGCAAATAATTGAAGTGTCTATTATTAAACAGTGCAAGGATATGAAGCATTGGTTGGATTATTACAGTAGTTTGTAAAATTTGCTTCATAACCAAAAAGTGCAATGACATCACTAACTGCCATTATTGATGAGTTGCTGGATACAACACTGACACTGTAGACGTTGCACAGTAATACATCAGTGGATTCACAAGAAACAAAATAGTACGTAACTGCAGAACCTACTGTAACAGCTATTAATATTAACCTAAGGCTCGACATGCAACTACGGTAATGCGTGGTTTGATCTAGTGACCCAGATCATCATATATATATATATATATAAAATCCCTGTTCATATATTATGGTTACTAGTATACACACCCCGTTAGATATGTCACTAATTTAAAAATGAAGTTGGATTCAGAGTTATTACACCGAAAGCCATTATTAGAATTGTAGCCGGGAGGACCAGATCCATGTTGTGTCCTCAATTTTAATAATCGAGATTAAAAAATAAAAAATAATAATGTGAAAAATATCAACACACTTTGAGCTCCTCAAATTAAATCCCGTCTACAAGCAAATCGCTATTCTTATGCACAGTGGAAAGCTATTTCTGAATCCCGAGTTATATTGGAATACATCCCGGAAGCTTGTTCGGCGGCTTTGCTGCTCCCACATTCCCCTTCCAGAAGAGCTCTATTTGTTGGAGAATCGTTAAAATTCCAATGGAATGAATTTGTATAATTTGGAGGGTGGCGCTTCATTCTCGGCATTTTAATCATTATAAACTAAAATTATAGATCATATTTGCTCAGATACGCCAAAGCGTCTCCTCGCTGGTTCAATAACTTTGTAATTTATTAACGATTTGTAGGGATTCATGGTATTGTTATCATATTTGTCGAATCGTAGGACATAAACTTCTCACATCCGTGGCCCATTTTCACAATCACGTATGCATTGTTTTATCTCCAGAAACTATTATGAATATCCGCGTCAACCTCAAGCATCTCATGATCCAAAGCTTGGATTAAAAGAAAAATAATAATCATAAGTGGCATTTATGTTGTACAAGCCTCTATATTGTCCGGATTAGCTTTCCTTTTGCCAATGATATATACTATTGATACCTATTCTATACTTTATTAAAATAGTTTAAGTTGTCAGTTTGATGTTTGGCACGATAACATATGGTAACATAATTTTGTCAAGCTTTTTACAACGCATTATTAGATCCATTTTCGAAAATTAATTTTAGATTACACAATATATAACTTAAATTAAATCAAAAATCATACATTTATTACAATTTAGTAAGCAATTTGGTACGGTAGGCTGACTTTTTTTATTTTTATTTAATATGTAGAGGTATTATTTATATATAGAATTTGTTGACTGCATATATAACTGAAAATAGTTTTAAAAATGAAAATATTAAAAGTCTTTATTAATTTTGAACATATATATTTTAATGAAAAAATGTAATAATGAATATATATTGATAATAAAAGCATCTTTGACATAAATAGATAAAAATTATATATTTAGTTTATTTAATTTTTTTTCCTTTATATAAAAAATTAGTAAAATTGATAATAATTTATTAAAAATGTTCAAATTTATAAATTTAAATTATAAAAACATATGTACTTTTTAAAAAGTAGTTATAATTCTTAAATTTCAATAATAAATAATTTAGATATTTATTTATTTTTGAATGTACATCATTTTTGAGATATTTATATATACTCTTCTCCAATCAAATATCATCTACAACACACATCTCTATTATTATATTTACCAAAAAGTTGTATTCTTGAAAAATCTTTTTAAAAAAATAATAAAAAGATGGAATAAAGCTTCAAACTCTTTGTTATTAATAAGTTGCAACATATAAAAGTACGGATCATCTTTCAACAAAATTAAGGCATTAATGATTTCTAGGGTAACTTGCTGAGGCATAAACTGTTCCAAGACATGGCTCATTTTCTCTATAGAAATTATTGAGTGTTTGCATCAACTTTAAGCACTTCATGATTTGACATTATTTATTTGATTTTATATTTTTCTATTTTAAAAAAAAAATAGAAATAACAATAAGAAAATTTTGAAAAAGTAAAAATTTATAAATTTTAATTGAAAAAAAAATTAAAATTTAGAAGGTAATTATAGTTTTTTTTTTCATTAGAATCAAAATTATCTATATTTACGAAAAGGAAGTTAGGCTTTACTCATGAGGTCTCGTGTTCGAGGCTCCCTTGTCAATCATTATTGACTCTTTAGGGGGCATTACTTCTCATGGATCTAAAAAGGTTCCCCAATAAAAAATAAAAACATAAAATATTATTAAAAAAATTAAAAATAAAACATTTAATATATATATATATATATATATATATCTTTGAGAGACCTATATTATATTGAATTATATTGAATTGATTACATAACTAAAATAAATATTTGGGGAATAGATATAGTACAATGTTATTTATATAAATGTCTTTGAGATATATATTAATTTAATTTTTATTTAATAATATTACATAAAAACTTTTTGTAGTGCACATCACAAGGTTATTTGGTGAGGCATAAACTTCTCCAAGAAGTGGCCCATTTTATCTATAGAAACTATTATGAATATCTACTTCAATTTCAAGCAGCTCATGATCCAAAACTACTTCTTCGATCTTATATTTGTTTTTAATCTTATATAAAAAATGGATAAAATAATAATAAAATTTTCAAAAAGTAAAAATTTATAAATTTCAACATTAAAGAAATATAATTTTTTTGAAAGCTAATTATAGTTTTTATTTTTCATTAACTAATGATTAAAAATTATATCTATATATTAATAAAATATTATTTAAAAAAATTAAAATTAAACATTTAATATTTATATATTTCTCCAAAATTTATATTATATTAAATTATATTGTGTATTGAATTATATTAAATTTGTTAAATAATTAAAATAGACATTTGGAATATATATACATTTGGAATATATATATATATATATATATATATATATATATATATATATATATATATATATATATATATATATAAGTTTTATTTAATAATATTATATAAACATTAGTCCAATATACATATAGAAATTAAAATCTTTTTTATAAATTTTGAAGACTCATTATTTTGGCTCATTGTATGTATGGAATACTTGTGTTTGTGTTGAACTTGTTAATAATGGAACTGTTATATTAATTCTAGTTTGAATTATGTATTTTGTTTGAATATAATGAATGCCTTATTTGATTTTGATATTGGTTGTAATATGGTTTTGAGTTAATTTTGTTTGCATTGTCCCCATTCATAGACTATACTTAAATGATAAAAATGATTGACATATTGCATATTTGGTATAAATTATCAGTTTAAATGGTTAAGGTTGATTGTAAACTTGGACAGGGATCTAAGGTGGTTAACTCAAAGATTATAGAATGGATTAGCTATTAATCCATTCTATATCATTTGGTAGCCATGTTAGTCATCCTTACTTCTAATCTATATTGAACATGGATAAATTATTCATGTCACACCTTAGAATGGAATCATTATCTTCTTTATTTTATTTTACAATCGAGATGTTCTCTAGTTTAGAAATTTGATTGCTCAAAATTCTCTTTATATTCCTGGTTATTGAAAACACAATCCTAAAGATGTATGGGGTGGTAATGACCACGATGATTGGGCTCATATGACTTGTTGAGAAAGATTGTCCAATTCAATCACTTTATGTTTCATGCTTCGGTGATTTCATGTGCATGTAAAGTAAGTTGGTAACAATTTAATTATATTAATTATTTTTTAATTACTTAGTCAATTTTAGTGATGATATTGAGTTAGATAATATACAATCATGACTAATATAGGGTAATTGTGTTAATGCTAATCATTAATTATAATGAGATAACAAATTTAAAATGAAAGCTAGATATTTTTGGAAGAGTAAAATGGCTAATTTAATATATGTAACTGAAGGTGATACACTTCAACTATATTAAGTTAATAAATATTTATTTCAACTCTTTTCATGTTGATAAATCTTTTTGTTAATACTATTAATTGTAGAATTAATCTTCCAATAATCAAGTTGTCTGATCATGTTGATGATCAGAGATAATAGAAATAAGGAATGATAGAAATAGGCATGATAATAGAAATAAGGAATGATGTCGAACACTTGATTTTGATGCCAATCCTCAGACAACTGAATCCAAAATAGGTTGATGATCAGAGATAATAATACTAGGAATGATAGAAATAGGCCTATCCCTAATTAGAGTAAAATAAAAAATATCTTATTTATCAAGAAAGTATCTATCAATATGATAAAGCACCATGTCATCCCCTTATCATATGTTGGATTAGGTGAACCATGAGGTTTCTGAGCTCCTCTTTTAATGGTGGTTAGAATCAAAAACCCTGATTTTATTACATATGTAGAACCATGACTCATGCTCTCAAGCATACCATCACATTAGAAGGTACCCTTCTTTATCCTTATCCAACTCCACCATATTAAATTTACCTTAGAGGATCCAATGGGAATTTGGGATAATGTTAGCGAGCCACCACCAAATGGATTCCCATTCCACACAATCATTAGAGGCGTATAAATTAACCATCCCAACAATGCAGATGTTGAAATAAAAAAGGGTCCACACCACCCAATGGTTGGGGTCTAAACCCCAAGAAATAATGTTTTGACCCATTTTTGTAGTAAAAAATGTGATGGCCCCACCATGCCTAGTGTCATGCCCAATGGCCTAACAAATGGCCGCAGACTAACTAATTTATGTTGCATTCTACAAACAAAGAATTTTCATGTTACTG
>JARHVA010005451.1:60000-212500 GCA_037957365.1 Torreya grandis | reverse complement strand
ATTGTGCATCATTGAACTTAGGTCTAATGCATAGATCAACTTCCCTTGAGTGTTTATATGATCAGAATATCTTTCTTGCCCTACTTTTTTATTCCTATATGTAGAAAGAAGATCCCTCAACTACAATTATCCCACAAAAAATTTACCAAAAAAATATTTGTATTCCCCAGAATGATATCACATAGATATGATTCACATAATAAATCTTATCTATTGCTGGTATTGTTCTAAGAAACTTTCAATAATTCATTAATTATATTGATTTCATGGGGAAAACTACCATAAATATGGATTAGTTACCATCTAAAAAATTGCTTATGTAAGAATATATTTTATTAAGGGTAAGGACTCTTAAAAGATAATAACTTTTTACCAAGTTGATAGGTGAATTGAATGGTTTGTCTAGCTTGATCTTCCCTGTATTCTGCCTATGTTAAGGGGAAGGACTCATAAAAGCTAACAACTTTTCACCAATTTGACAGGTGAATTGAATGGTTTGTCTAGCTTTTTCTTGTAACTTTTGTTTTTTTTCCAAGATGTTTGTTTTGACTTTTTAATTCTCCAAGCTTAGAAAAAATTTCTACTAGTGGTTTCTAACATTAGGATAGGACAAAATGGTTTGGAAAACTTATTCTGTAATGACTTAAGGATGCACAATAGAAGAGTTGGAAGCTATTTGATTATTAAATTTAGTAGTCTCTTATTCATATTTTAGAATATTTATTCTCAAAGAGATATTATCTAAATCAAGTGTTTTTATAGCTCCACAAATCAATAATGTCATTTTTTGAGTCATCTAATTTTTCGAAGGATTGAATTTGAATACTTATATTTGTTTCAACAAAAGAGAAATGACAAAATCCTTACTCTGGGATGAATATATTAACTCAATAATGTCTTCTACATTTTACTTTACTATGGCCTCCAACTGAGGTAATATCAAAGCATGTTGTAACTCTACATTGTCTACTTCTTTGGAAGGTTGAGCTTCTTTAACAATCATTAGAGCTTTACCTTAGTTGATTGATTTCTCTATGGATGTAGTAGGAATAATCTAAGGAATGATTTATACAAATTCATCCTATGGAAAAGGGGTTTCTACTTTCTCTTTGCCCTATGCACCACTATTAGTGATAGTGGTTTCCTATCATAGACTATCCAGAGTTTTTGCATCCATTGTTTCATCATCATCTACAATTTTGAATAAATCTCTAAAAACCTAACTAGAGAAAGGAATTTTCATTCTTTGAATAATATAAAGGTTTGTATTCAAATGGATGATGAAATTTGTAACAAGGGCTTAATTCAAACTGTAGAATTTTAGGAGAAACTCAAGCCACCCTGCTTCTTCAAACACTTACTTTGATGGTTAATCTCTTAAAATATCATTCAAATATTTAGGTTCAAATTTTTTCTTCTACCCCATTCTAAGTTTTAATTCTACATAAAACACAATCCATCCATAACTCTACTCAAGAAGGAAATAAAACTTTGTTTGAAAGCAATGGATAACATGATATTTGTTTGGTTTAATTATTATGGACAAAACATGGAGCCTTAAAATATGTCAGGTGATAATGAAAATGCTAATTACTCATGTCACAATGTGATAATGATTACTAAATATTCCCTTTTTATTTATTTATAATCATTATGCCACCAAATCTCTAATAGTTTATTATCCATATGAACATAAATTGATGACAAAGACATGTCATCATAAATTGTTTTATAACTTGAGAGGATAATGTCCATAGAATATAATAAATTTTTCAAAAGGTGGATTTTTTGAAAATATTTCTTGTTGACATGGTAGGAATATTCTTTATATAACACTTATGGGAATTTTTACCAAAGATTTGAGCATATGCGTGTAGACTAAAAAATTCAAAAATTAATTCTTAGTAAAAAATTAGATACTATGCCTTAAAAAGCCAAGATATTATCCTTGTTTAACCCTCTTCAGTTATTCCAACAAAGGAATTAACATGAATTAGTTTTAATCAATAGTACGTAACATAATAACATCATTTTTTATTGCTTTGGATCAAGGAGAATCATTCGTTACTCTTGAATTTCTGAACTCATTTTTTTGATTTTTTTTAGTTTTTGCCCTTAATTAGTTATTTACTAATTTTGTAATCAAGGCTCATCATGCATTACTTGAATAACTAGCAATCTAGTTTTTTAGTCATGACTATCAACAACATCCCTAATGATTTTTATTGTTAAATTTTATTTTTATTTATTTATATTTGTTTTCTTTAGAGAAGTGGTGTATAATGTTATTTCATTAAGGTCATTTTTCCTTCAAGGATCAATATCTATGAAAGCTTTGAGTTTTTCCATGGAGCCAAACTCATTTCATACCAACTAGATGAATTCTTCTTTACTGGAAGGCTTCTAGTACATCTTCAACCGATGTCTATTAACTAAGAGTGTCTTATTATTAGCATTTATAAGTAGTAATTACACTAAACCATTATAAAAAATCTTTTCTATCTAAAATGGTCATAGCCATCTAGTTCTTAACTTACCTTTGAAGTGTTGATACTTAGAATCATATAAAAGTGTCCAATCTATTTCTTTTAACATTATTTTATTGATGTTCAAATCATGTCATTATTTCCTTTGGTATTGCATCATCGCTATCTATAGAAAAACGTATATTCTCATCTCATCTAGCTCGTTCAATTTTAAAATTCTCTCTCTATGTGCTTCATCCAAGCCAATTCCTACTTCTAGTGCAACACTTAAAGTTTGCATCTCAAACTCAATTTAAAGGAGAGGTTTCTTACAAAAAACCAATTCATATGGCAAAAACCCATATTATTCTTCCTTATTTAGTTATATATGCATACAACTTTTGAAAGTTTGGATGCCCAATTCTTTATGCTACTACTAACAATTTTGGTAAGGATATTTTCTAATTCTCTATTGGTAACCTCTACCTATCCATTTACTTGAGGTTGATATGGAGAATAATTTTTATGGTTGACTTGGTAGATCTATTTGAATACTTCGATCATTTTGAATATGAACTAAGGTCTTTGATCAGAAACTATTTCTCTTGGTGCTCCAAAATACAACATGATTTTGGAATATAAGAAATATGTTATTGCCTCTTCTCTTGCAAAGGAAAGAGATTATACTTCAATCCATTTGGTCACATAATTTGTACATACTAACAAGTACTCATTGCCTTGATAAGGTGTATTTATGAGCCCAAAAAATTCTATGCCACACTTCTCAAAAGAAATTTGAACTATTTGAGGATAGAGGGGAATCTCAAAAGATAGTGTAGGTTTACCCATTCTCTAATATGGATCATATTTCAAAACATGTGCCTTTACCTACTTATGAAGTGTTGGGCAAAAATAACTAGCCCTAAGGATCTTATGTATTATCTTTTTAACTGAGTAGTGTCCTTCATGAGGTTCGTCATGACAAGCATGAATTATGTCATACTTTTCATTCTCATTCACATACCTATGAAAAACATGATCAGGTCCAAGTTTAAACAATATAGCATTAAGCCATTTATCACAAGAACTAACTTTAATCAAATGTTTCTTTTCCTTTTTGATAAAATAAAAAAGAAACTTTATTGTAGATAAATTATTTACTATATAATCAAACTAATGTATCTAGGAAATTGACTTCTACATGTTCTTCTTCATTTTCATTGTTCAATCTAGAAGGAAAATCAGCAACCACATTGATTTTACCTGATTTATCAATAAAAATTATATCAAATTCTTAAAATAATAATAGACATCTGATAATTCTTCCCCTATCACTAGTTTGTTTATTAAATATCTAATAGCTACATGATCAGTATATACAAATATTTTGTAATCAGTAATATAGTGTCTAAACTTATTTATGGCATAAATCATAGCAAGGAATTATTTTTCAGTGGTTGTGTAGTTTCTTTTAGTTAAATTCAAGTTCTTGATAACGTATTATATATCATACATATGTTCATCTTCATCTTTTTGTCCCAAAAAAACTCCCATAACATGATTGTATGCATCAGTATAAATATGAAAGGGTTGTGACCAATTAGATCATATTATAACTAGAGAAAAATGCAATTTTTACGTGATGGTTTCAAAGTCTTATTGGTAGTTTGGAATCCATATAAACTCACTTTCTTTTGACAACAAATAAAATATTGGAATAGTGGTTTTGCTGAAGTCCTCTATAAACCTTACGTAATATCCTACATGACCTAATAAGCTTTTGACATCAATCTAATTTTGAGGGATAGGTAACTCTGAAATGACCTTAATTTTTTTTGTATTTACTTGGATTCATTTTACATAAATATGATGTCCTATAACTATGCCTTCCTCTTCCATGATCAAACATTTTTCATTACTTAAAGATAGATGGTGTTCTCACATATTTTCAGTACTTTTCTAAAAAATTTCAAACTTTCATCAAAAGACTCTCCATGAACAATAAAATCTTCCATATAAACCTCCACATAGTCATTGGTTAAATCTAAAAAATATGGCTAGGACTACTCATTGGAAAGTAGAAGGTGCATTGCATAAACCAAATGGCAATACCCTATATGAAAATGTCCCCCATGGACAAGTGAAGGTTGTTTTTTTCTCAGTTTTCAAGTGCCACTTGTATCTAGTTGTACCCATTAAATCCTTCCAAGAAATAAAAATATCTTTTTCCTACCAATTAGTCAAGTACTTGGTCAATAAATGGTTAAGGGAAGTAATCTCTCATAGTTAATTTGTTCAATTCCCCATAGTCTATACATACTATCAATTTATCATTTTTCATAGTAACAATCACCAAAGGAGATGGTGATTGGTTTTAAAAAATAGGATAAATGAATCCCACTTCTATTAATTTCTCTATTTAATTTTTCATAATGTCTCTTAAGATAGGATAAATTTTTCTCTGAGGTTTCCTTACTAGTTTAATGTTCTCTATGTAGATATGGTGTGTACATATACTTGGATGTATTCCATTCATATCTTGATATTCCCATGCAAAATATTTAGTATAATCTCTAAGTACATCAAAAAAATTCACTTTCTAATCATTTGTTAACAAACTATTTATGTTGAGTATCTTCACATGTGTTACTATAATTTATTTAGTGTCTAGATGGGAAGAATTTATTTTTTTCAATTCACTCATCAAAGAGTTGAGAGGATAGTGATGTTGTAAAAACATATGTAATGTGACACTATCTTTAAAAAACTTATCTCCTATAGAAATCACTCAAACTAAAGGACAATGAAAGGTTGTTAAAAATGAATTTTGACTTTCACGTGCCCACTACATAACACTATGTTTAATGTCTTTATGGTTGTATAACATGATGAAAGAGGTGGACAATATCAAGATCAAGAGCTAGACTATCAAGATCCAAAGCTAGAGTTCCATAATCTAGATCAATTTTGATACTTATTGACAAGTCATCCACTAATTCTTCCACATGATCAATGATTGTGACTATAGCTATAAAGGTGATACTATCACATTTTTATATAGGTTTATCTACCCATAATTATTTGATAATATTACCTGATGGTTGAGTAGGTGAATATAAAGATATGTATTTTACTTTAAGACCACTCGATATGGTCACATCCCTTGATCTGCAATCAATTTATGTTACTGTTATTTTTAACCAAGGCCTTTATAGAATCAATGGCTATCCAATTTGTTTGTTTTTAGGTTGGAGGACAATAAAATCAATGGAGTATCCCCATGACTCTATAGTCAACATTATATCGTCAATGACACCTTCTGGTTTGGTAGTGAAATAATCTACGATCTGTAAGATTATATTACTGAGTTGTATTTCTATTAGAGTTAGATTTTTCATGGTGTCTATAGTAATTACATTAATATCAGTTCCCAAATCCATAATTACATTTGGTATCTCCTACTTTATAATCTTTACAAAAATGATAGGACTCCCTGGGTCCCTATATTTAGGTAAAACTAGCTTACCTACTAATAAATTAACATGTTTTCCATCTATCTATATGGTCTTGGGATATTGTCTTTTACTACTACATGTCTTAATACATAAAATTTTGATCAACCTATTTAGTACTAGAATGTCCCTAATAGCTTGCAGTAATAGAATTTCTATGTTGATTTTTCTGAGTTCTTGAATCAACTCAGATTTTTTTTATCTTTCACTTCCTTCAATTGTTTTGGAAAAGGAATAGATGGAGGAGTTATGTTGACTTAATTTATTTTTCTAGTTTTATATTTTAACTCCTATACTTTCTATGGTTGATTATGTTGGATTGATTTTTCATGAGGCATTTTTGTGATGATGATATGATGTTCTTATAACATTTTTCCTAATTTGAATGTATATCTACACATTTAATAGCACTTACCCCTATGATTTCACCTTTTTCCTTTACATAAACCTATCTATTCTTTGTATTTGCTATAGGCTGGGCATGTAGCTGAGGTTGGTTTACTTTTTATATAGGGGTGATTAATTTTTTTAGGAACCATCAATGCTTATTATTGTGAAAACCTTCTTGGTTGTTGTTGGTTATAGTTTAGTTGAAGATTCTAATGTTGAATTATCCATAGTTATTGGTGACCTTCGGGTATCCAAGTTTATCAAAAATGTTTAGGTATCATCCATTGTTGTGGTATCCACTTTTGAGTATCTATGGTGGTATTGCCCACACTTGTGGATGGGCATGCCATTGTGAAATAGGAATCCTTGAGCCAAGCTATTGTGATTGATTTTGTTGGAAGGTATTTCCTTGTAGTTAAACATAGTTTATTTCCTATATGGTCTATATATTTTATTTGAATTGGTTATTAAGATTAGGAAGGTAACTATAATTTTTTATGTTATGATCCTAAGCATCACATATTTCACATATTTCTGTTTTATCTAGAAAATAGTCTCTCAGTGCATGTTTTCAATCTACACTTTGGACAATCGATTTTCAATAGTTTAGTGTTAAATTTATCCTTAGCTTGTAATCCATATAATTTTGTGTTTAGTTGAATCAGTATATCAATTATCAGGTTTGTTATTTCCTCTATATGTTGGCTTACATCACTAGATTTCCCTAGTTTCCCTCTTCTACATGGCCTATATTTTCTCCCATTATTAATAGAGATCTATTTGAAAGGATATTTTCAAAGTCCTATAACTATTCACTGTTTGAAAGTTCAACTCTTGTAGAGGAAGATTCTTCTAGATCCTAGGAGGTACTTCTAAAAGACTCACTTATTTCTTTTTGAAAACATTATGTCTTTTCTAAAAGTACTTTTATTATTTATCCTAAAGGGTAAGGATGTTTTGAAACAATTCTTCCCTGTGAATCCCTTTGCATACTCATATACCTATATTTGACAAGAGAGTAATTTATTATATATTTTTTATTTTTTATATTTTAATTGTTAGCCTAAATATTTACCTTACTAACACTTTTTAAGAATGTCCCCAGCATAGATACCAAAAATGATGGGTGGCATTGTTACCCCTTCATTTAACCAATCTATTATGTTGTCAATTCTTACCAGAGCCAGTGTTCAACGCTGTCTACATTAAGGTACTTATTGGTTTCAGTTAACAATGTTTTTTTTTGGGGGGGGGGGAGGGGGGGTTGGTGTTTTACTAGCCCAAATGTCTATTCCTAAGAATCTAAACTAATTATAAAAGAAACACTCTTGCCTAAAATGTAAACAGATAAAATTGTTGAATTGAATACTCTGAAAGCAATCACATAATGTTGTGAAGTAAAAACACTGAAACCAAATATCAAATCCACACTTCTAAACTAAGTTAGAAAGATCCACATTAGATTGCAATTACTACATCTAGTCATTTCTAACCACCAAATCTTTACATAAAATATATCCATATCTTCTAACTCTAGAGTTGTAGCATGTAACAATAAATTTCATAAATGGAGAGCTATATAGAATTTACAATATATATAGACATCTAAAAAAATAAAAGTATCAAAAGGAGTCTTATATCATCATAGAATTGGTATAAAATCATTTTAAATTATTTAAAACATGTTGTGGCCAAATCTGAAGTGAACTATGAGAATCTGTATCACAACTATCATAATTCATAGTCAACTATTGTAATTTATAGCTAACTGATAGAATCAAGAGCTAACTATTTTAATCCATAATTGACTGGCAGAATCTGTAGCTATGCCTCAAATGATCAATTCTTGGTCATGCCACATCCTTATCTTCATGAGATCTTAGCAAAACTCTTATTTAGATGCTATCATACATGTAAATATCAAATGAAGATTAAAAATGTAAATGGTTAGAACGCCATGCAAATAATGCTAACTTAGACTCACATGAGCTTATAGAGATAAAAGCATCCATTTCTTTTACCTTAAGCAAGTTATAAACCCTAAGACTACATGCAATGCTCACTTCAAATGACATGTTTAAGGATATGAAGCATGATATATCATGAAAATAATGAGTCATAAAGTGGACTCATCATTAGTTAGATAGTCAATGCATAATTTATGTAGGCTAATGAAATTAGGTGGCAAATGGATGATGTATTATTGAATTCACCGAGTGGATGATTATGTAGGGTCAATATAAAAAATGAGGCAAGATAAGTAGAATAATTTATAACAAAATCATTTAAATAAGGTCAATGAAAAAAAAAAAAAAAAGACATGGATGATGACATAATATTAGAAGTTTGATATAGTTATTTTTAATAATTCTTTTAATAATTTGAAATTCTTTTCTTTTTCTTTTTTCTTTTTTTCTTTTTTTTTTTCTTTTTTTTTTTTTTTTTTTTTTTTTACAGTACTTTTTCTTCGATGAGAGACTAATTTTCCTTTGTTATTTTATATTTTTAAGGTGCAAAGCTAAATATGATTATATGGCACTATGGATGCATCTTGTCTACTAGATTTATTGGCTATATTGTGAGATAAAGATAGAGCTTGGTTGATTATAGGGTGTGGTGGCATTATAAAATTTTGGTGTGCGATACAAAATGTTGTGTTGTTCATTATGTTCTTAAATTTGTATAAAATGAACACTACCACCATAATTTCAGTGGTGAAAGGCGATATTGTGGAGGTTTTAATTAACTTAGAGGGTGTCCATTCCATACTAGAGTTGACAATAGATAAAACAACTATGATTTAAAACATTCCAACAATGAAAAGTTTACTCTATCTGAAATTAATCGATACAATGGGTGTCAAATCTTACTAGAAAGTGATCCATAAGGGTGTAAAATCCTACTTAAAAAAAAAAAAAAAAAAAAAAAAAAAAAACCTAAACTTGTTGAATAATTTAAGGGCAGAAATGTTCTCACAATCCTAGAAAAGCATTAAAATCATCGAAAATCATTGCAAACATATAAACTCATCGCAAATTGAAAAAGGCATCGAAACCTTGGAAAATCATCACTACTCTGGAAAAGCATCACCATCCTGTAAGATCATTACAAATTTTAAAAATCATACATGATTAGAAAAGCATCATAGTCCACATAAATAATCATGAACCTATAACTGTATTGTAAAATAATCATTATCTTGGAAAATATTTGTAGGTCTGGAAAATAATCTTGGTATTGAAAAATATCGCATGCGTTGAAATGCACTCCGGATGAAAAAATCATTGCATGCCTACAAAACCGCTATATTCCTAGGAACCTATCACAGATCTAAAATATAATCGCAAGCCTCGAAACACACAACGTGCTTATAAAAACATCACATACCTAGAAAATAATTTTAATATACTAAAATTTATTAAATGCATAAAAGTGCAGAGATGGGGAAAAAAAAAAAAAAACATGTCATATAGGGTGAAATCGTAAATCATATTTATAAAATTGTGTCCAGATAAAAAATTCTAAATTTCAACAATGTAAGTGTTTATAATTGGGTTAATATATAAGCGTGTTGGTTTTAATTTTAAACGACGAAGTGTTTTGAATTACATCGATAAATTTATTTCATTTTGGATAAAGTCATAGATTACAATAATTTGGTTGAAGTCAAAAGAGTATAACTATAACTATTAAGTAATCAAACTTAATAAGTGTAAACTTAATAAGTGTAAGTAATTTGAGTGAATGTGATATATTTCAAAGAAGGTAAGGTAATCAAAGTTTTTATTACTTTAATATTAAATAAGTATTTATAATATGTTTTTTAATTATAATTATTTTTTTATTAATATATTATTTTTTATCAATAATAATAATATACTATAAATTTAGGGTTTCCTTAATTACTAATAAAAGTTTAACATTTTTAATAATAATTTTTTAGAAGATAATTAAATAAATATATTTGTGTCTAAGAGAATACAAATTAACAAAAGTGGTGATAGAGCCAAAAGTTTCTTTTCTCCACTTTTTTTTAAAACCTTTATAAAGTAGGTGGAAAACTAAATAAATAGAAACATGAAAAAATCGAAATAAATCATTAATGCAAAATGAAAAAGATAGTTAAAGAAAATAAATTTATGAAAAACATGTGTAATTAATCAATTTCTTTGATTCAATTAAATAGGCAAGAGGTGAGAAATAAAATTTATCACGCTGGTTGATATAGTTTTATCTTAGAATATTGAAAGCAACAAAAAATAGATTGTGTTGATATATTCAATGTTGTTTATAGGATAAAAATACAAAAAAAAATATGAATTAAATAAACTGTATCTAGGTCCTCGATGTAAATGTACAGTCACAGGGAATAGATATAGAAAAATATGTTGTGTGGAGTTGTTAGAATATGTTAGGGATGCAAACACATGAGATTGTATCAAGTTGGTCGATGTAGTATGAAAATGTAGGTAACTATATTAGTGTTGTGTGATGTATCAATAACACAAAAGACATAACTATATTAATGTAGTCCGATGCAGTCTATGATACAAAATACAATATAAAGCAACAAATTTTAGTCTAATTATTTTTTATAGAAAAAAAGACCATGTAAATGTAGTAAAGGATTTGAATGATTTTTAAGCTCTCATAGATGTTAATTAGTTCACTTGATAGTATTGTCCAAATTTTTCAAAGCACTTAATATAGAGGCAGTACCATGCCCACAGCCAACTAAAGCAAGTATTGATGGTAAGATTCGAGTAACTTATTATTGCTATAATCAATGAAAATAATAATTACAAAGTGTATGGCTTCCTAACATTCAATAAAAAAATAGAATTTTAGGTTATTATTATATACCTTAAGGCATGTGCAGATTAAAATATATGTTTAGCTCTATATTATGGATATGATAATTGGGGTAAGCCTTTCATACCATAATGTCTATAAATAATAAAAAATTATTGTAAATAAAACAAAAATAACCCTTAAAAATAGTCGATAAGTATTTTGAATAATATCCAAACATTATTTTTAAGAAAAGCCAAAAAAAAAGTTAGAAAATCAATATCAAAAACCAATTTATAGTATTTAAGGAATTGAAATTGACAAGAAGTCAAATTGAAATGTAAAGTGTTATTACCAGAGGTTTATAAAAAACTCATCAAAACATACCCATTTTTGTTTTACATGTAAAGTAGGAAGTAGGATAAGAAGGTTGTCATGAACATAAAACAAAAAATGTTTTCTTAATTTAAAAATTATTTAATTATTTTAAGAATGAAAATTAACATTTCTAATATGTTCATTATCAATTTAAAAATATTGAATAAATTTGATAAAAATAGATATTCACTACACCAAAAACAAGGACAAGATAACATCTTTAATGCTAAAAAGCTCACACACGCCATAGTCTAACAACCCCTATTATATCAAATAATTTTTTGTGAAGTAACTAATAATTTTTAATGCATGTACCTCAGTGTAATATTTCATTTATGGCATAATCTTAGTAGTCTTAGTGAACAAAGTCATTGGTTATAAGATGTTTAGACTTTTTTCGTATTCAATATGAATATTTCCACAATAAATGGATGTGACCATCCTATCCTATTTTTGATTGAGCACATATCTATCCAAACACATGAATAAAGAATATGCTTAAACCTAAATGATCACAAACTTGTGTTGATGCTTTTCAAATAATTATACATTATCTCAAACCAACATAATCTTAGAATACAAATTATGTTTTATTCTTCTTAGTGTTTTAAAAATATATCATATTAATATATTTAATAAGTAATTATTAAAATTATTGGTAAATTTTATATTTAAAGCATTTTAATTTATTAAAAAAAAATTATTTTTATATATAAAATAATATAAAACAATATACCTTATACTAATGTAAAGTTAAGTAATTTTAGGCAACAAAAAAATGTCCCTAAATTTTGTTTGTATACAATAAAGCAGTGGATCCATTTCATTAAACAACATAATGATATATAAATAATGAAAACATAACTAACTATTTGTGATATTCAATAGAGATATCATAGCTTCATCTATTAATTGTAAGTAAAAAAATTGTTCATACCATTTTCCATGAATCATGGACAAACACAAAAATGATAAAATAGAATTTACGTATAAACAAAATCACAACCTTGCAAACTTATATAAAATTATTTGTGAATAAGGAATGCCATTCTACAAACCTCCTCCAAACATGCTATAACAAAGGACTGAAACACCAACATATGAGGTTTTCTACCCATATGTTAAAAACTAAATTGAAAATCCTTTCCAATTTTTATAAAAACCCATAGTGTTATTAAAAAATGAATAGGGGCATATTTCCTATTATTTTATTATACCTAAAATATTCATAATAGAAAAGAGTATAATTAAAATATGTGCTATCTAAGTGTAAAGTCATTTAATTTTATGAAAAATTAAAGAATGTTTTGAATATGTTGTTAATTCCATTAATAATAACTGGTAATAATACATAAAAGGTACCTCTACATCTTTACATATATATTAAAATAAAATTAAAAAATTAAATAGAATCTAATTCAACAATATAAATACCTACAGGTTTTTGTAAAAAAAACATGACCCTACATTTTTTATAAAAAAAATTATAAGAAGAAGAAATTCGAAAAACTAGAATGCATTAAGCAAAAATCACTGATAACAACTCATATATTCACTGAAATAAAAAAATGGATACCAATAAAAAAAATCATTGCCATAATCATTTTAAGGTTTATGGTTATAATTTTTTTTTTTTTTCACACACCAAAATATAATATTATTCTTGTTTATTCATTGGGATTGTGAATGCTTGGCCTTTTGAATAAAAAATGCCTCAAGAATCCAAATGAAAGAACGAGACCTTATCTCAAACCAACATAATCTTAGAATACAAGTTAAGTTTTATTCTTCCTAATATTTTAAAAATATATCGTATTAATATATTTAATAAATAACTATTAAAATTATTAGGAAATTTTATATCTAAAGCATTTTAATTTATTTTAAAAATAAAAATTATGTTTATTCATTTCATATAATAAAATAATGTAAAACAATATGCCTTATTATACTAATGTAAAGATAATTAATTCTAGTCAACAAAAAAATGTCCAGGCAATGCATCCATTCCATTAAACAACATAATGATATAGAAATAATGAAAACATACCCAATTATTTTTTATGTTCAATGGACATATGATAGTTTCATCTGATACTAACTGTAAGCAAGAATTGTTCATACCATTTTCCACGAATCATGGACAAACACAAGAATGATAAGATAGAATTTAAGTATAGAAAAAACCACAACCTTATAAACTTAATAAAAGTATTTTTGAATAAGGAATGCCGTTATACAAACCTACTCCAAAATCTTATAACAAAGAACTGAAATACCAACATATCAGGTTTTCCACCCATAAGTTAAAAACTAAATTGAAAATCCTTCCCAATACTATAAAATGCGACAGAGTTATTAAAAAACGAGTAGGGGCATATTTCCTATTACTTTATTATACCTAAAATCTTCATAATAGAAAAGAGTATAATTACAATATGTGCTAAGTGTAAAGTCGTTTAATTTTATTAAAAACCAATAAATGTTTTGAATATGTTGTTAATTTTATCAATAATAAACATTAATAACACATAAAAGTACCTCTACATTTCTAAATACACATTAAAATAAAATAAAATAAATAAATGAAATCTAACTCAACAATATAAATATGCACATATTTTTGTACAAAAAATATGACCCTGCAAATTTTATTAAAAAAATTATAAGAAAAAAATATTCTAAAACTTGGAATGTATTAAGTAGGTAAAAATAACTGATAACTCATATATTCACAAAAATAAAAAAAATTGGATACTAATAAAAAATAATTGGCATCAATCATTTTGAGGTTTATGGTGATAAATTGATTTTTTTTCACACATCAAAATAATCTTCTTGTTTATTCATTGGGCTAGTGAATCCTTGCCTTTTGAATAAAACATGTCACAAGAATCCAAACTAATGAATGATAATAATATCAAGGCAAAGAAATCAATAGGCACAATACTTATAAAACAACAATCTATATTGATTGTATTGAATGAAATAAATAATTACATAAAATGCATAAATAAACATCAACTCATAATTTGATTTGACATGTAAAATTTGAAACTCTAAAATATAATAAAACTTATCTTGTTATTTTCAATATCTATTATTTTTAGTAAGTTTTACATACAAATACATGCAGTACTAAAAATATATAGAAATATTATAAACATCAAAATTAATCTATCAGATTAATTTCAACTAAAGTTCACACATGGTTACAAAAATATATAATTTCTAAAAATAAAAAAGATACTAAAATACATTTTTTAACCCTGAGATGGTCACGTATGGCCTCTGCAAAATATTTAAAATATCTATAATTGGATAATACGGGTTATCATTTTACTAAACTTTTTAAGATGGTCATTTTGGCATGAAAGATATCTCAAATAGAGCTATAGATCAAAATTTATGGCCTCTGGTAATTTGGCATCATTTTCAACATCATTCTCGTATGGTTGAAAATAACTCAGTTCCTGTGAATTGCTCTAATTATATTGTTTCTATTTGTTATTGTCAATATTGTTCATCTCCCATTTTAAAATTCAAGTGTTGTCTTCCTATTGTATTCCTTCTCACTATACCAAATATCTACCATAACTTCCTTACCTTGAGTTTATTGTCTTCTTGTCCAAAATTTGCACTATCTTTTAGTTCTTCTTCTTTGGTACCTATGGTGTCGGCAAGTTTTGTCACTGATGTCATATGTGCATTGATGTCAAAGGTAATGACAATATTGTTATGTCATGATCATGATGAGTTTGAGCCTAATGTTGTGCAAGGAAAGATTTGGATGCATATGAGTTAATGTAAGTATTGTCTAAGGCTTATAATATTGTATCTATCATTTTGATGTGTTTTTAGGTCAAGGAGAAAAGACAAGCATGTGAATAGTGTGTTAGCATCGGCTTGGTAGCCTAGTATAAAAGCATGGATCTTAAGTATACACTTAGATAGGATGTTGATGAATGTTGTAGATGATGAGATCATTTTTCATAGATCCTATGGTTTGTAAATAGTTCTTGAAGTTATTATGAGAATGCATGGTGTTCAATAGGTTCTTCCTTGTGATCATCTAGGCCTACTTGGTCTTATGAGAAATTAAAATAAATGATCAGATTGATGGGATCATATTTCACACATGTGAAGGTCTTAGAAGTAGCTTGATATATGGATGGGTTCACTTATGAAAGGTGATCATTTGTTCAAATTTTAGGTCTTGAGGTTGAACATAGCTAAAGATATGTGGGTGCAAAATTGGCCTCTCAGACATAACTTCACTAAGTTCCTATATTTAGCTAGATGATGACTACATGTCATGTAGATATGAATGAAATATCATGTTTATGCATTTAATATAGGTACTCATAGAGTCAACTAGGATCAAAGGTTTTCATGGAGATGTTGTCTATAGTTTCAAGAAGCTACCCTAAAAATTTAGAGTCTCTAAGTGATTTCTAGCACAATTTATAAAATTTAAAGTTGCTCTAGCTGACTGTGATGGGCCAGAGACCATCAAGTTTAGTCACATTAAAGTCTAAGATCATTGGTCTATAAGATCCAATAGTAAGAACTTAATTTTACATATTGAGATAAATGGTGCATATGAATTCAACATGTCAATGGTTTCACACACTAGTGATAAGTGTCACAAGTTCGCTAATTTAATAGAAGATCAACATTGAGTGGTAGTTCATACTTATGAAGATCAATGGTATGGGATAAGTCAAAGAGTCAATAAAGAATGCAAGACTGCCAAGTGGCACATTTACATGGATTGGTAACAAATTGATCAGAAGGCATGTAAGGGTGCCAAGTGTCATAATATAAGGAGTTATAAGTAAGATTTAATGGTACAAAATTCAAGATAAAGACCAGGCTACTTAGTAGAGATCAATGGTGCGTATATGGTCAAGATTATCAGAAAGTATGAGATGAGGTCAACATGTTTGAGGTTTAATGTTTGGATAGTGGAGCACTATGAATTAAATTTCAAGCTACTTCTAAAGAAGATCAATGGTGCAAGTTAAGTGAGTTTAGAAAAGCGTATGAGATGTGTTCTAATTGACCGAGGTTTAATTGTGACTATTTGGATTTAAATATTTGAATTTAATGAAGTAAAAACTAGTGTTTATATTTTTAGTCATAACTTTTGATCTATGTAGATTTTAATTTTGTAGTAAAAATCAAAGTTTTAGAAGACTTTATTTTGCATCTAGAAAACCTAGTTATAAGGTTTGAGAGTTTGTACATTCAAAGTTATTGCGCTCCAAAGTTGAATGTGTATTTGAACATGTTTTGTAAGTGACCTAATAAGGATAATTGAAGATTTATTAATAGTATTTTGATGTTTAAATATGAACTAAATATTGGGGATTTTTATAGACTCTATGAAAACTATTTGTATAGATTTTGGAGGTTTGACCAATCCATATTCAATGTGAAAAAATGTTTATAAATTGACTATGTTTATTGTATACATTGGCAGTTTGAGTGACCATCTTGCATAGGTAAGTTGAAAGTGTTATGAGTAGAGTTAAGAAACAAATTAATATGAAGATGTCAAATAATTTTTTAGTATTGATAATAAGTCATTGGTTGTCATATTTTTCGCATGAATAGTTATTGAGAGTCAAAATAGTACAACTATATTTTTGTTGTATGTGACCAATTTGAGTGGTCATTTTGTGTGAGTTGATTTGAGTGCTTAGAGCCTATGTTGAAGTGTCTAAATCACATGGAAGTGTAGTATATGTCTTGAAGGATTAATACATGTGATCTAATAATATGGTTATGTGAAATATTTGAGTGTATTCTTCATAATTGAGACTATGATTTCTATGTATGAAGACCTAAAGAGCAAGGATACCTAATTTGTAGGTTCAGGTGTGAGTTGGTGATCTATGAGACATGGATCCATGTGTAGGTAATAAAGTGGATACTAGACACATGTTTTATATGATCAAATCATTAGTAAATGATAAAGGTCATCCAAGTTGTCTTAGATATAATCGGTGAGTATAAAGGCCTAATTATTTTAGGTCTCACCAAAACCTAATGGTGGTTTGGGTCTAATGAGGTAATGACCAACCTACGATAATGTATTTCAGCTATGTCATGGTATGATATAAGTCTTAAGGGTTAATAAAATTGTTTTGGCTTACCAATAAGATAATAATCATGAAGACTCTATAAAGAGTGAAATCAAAGGTGATGGTTTCTAGTGACCTGAGTGAAAAGAGGTGATTAGTTGTGTGAGCAAGGATTCAAGCAAAGGAGAGAACCTTTGAAAAAGAAGGTATAGGTAATTAAGGACCAAAAAAGAGTGAAAATAATAAATCATGTTTAACTAATTAAGTTTATGTAGAATAACATAAAGGTCATTGGACCTAATGAGCCTAGAAGAGACAGTTTGAGGAAGTTAGTCATAGAGGCAGCTTGAGAGAGATTGAAGGTGAAGAGTGAATATATAATTGATCATAATTAGTTGAAAAGTATTAATAGTGGTTTAATGTGATCTAATTTCAATGTTATTTTAGTTGGTTCTTGGTTTCTTATGGGGTTGTAGTCTCTTTGCTAGTTGGATGTAGCTAAAGGTCAATTGGGTGCTTGACTAAATTTAGGGGTAGATGCTCCTTGATGAGTGGATGCTATTATAAATGTTTAGATATTTTTTTATATTAATATATTCCACCTTACAAGGTTTATTGGGTTTTATCTCCAAGAGGGTTTCTCACATATATGACATGTTCATGTGATGTATGTTCTTATGTATGTTTTGGATGTATGTGTTTTCATATTTATATTACTTGATCAATTTCATGTATGTTGACTAAATTAAGAGTTGGGAATTGAATTAGATTATATTTCATCACTTATTACCTCCCTTCTAATGATTGTACCTCTAACATATGGTTAACAATCTACTTCTTCACCTTCACCATGTTCTCAATGTAAATCATATAAATTTGAAACATTAAATACTAAAGACATAAAAATTCTATGGTAAATTTACCTTATAAGCATTCATTAATTTTATTTAAAATTATACACGGTCCAATTTTATTTTAATTCAACTGATTATATGTGTATTTCAAAAATCTCTCTTTCATCAAGTAAGCCATCACTAAATCTCCATATAAAAATATTTATAAACTTATTATAACATTTGATACTTCTTTATAATTCTCATTACTTTCCTACAACTATTTTCTTATTATTATAGTTGTTGTATCTGATCTATAAATATTTCATCATCATCACTAACACATTCTGTAATTGGTAACTATAGAAAAATCTAAAAAAATCATAGGATTTCTCCCTTAATAAATTAGTAATGTTGATTTACTAGTTAATCTATTCACCAAAATATTATATGAAAACTTGGATTTTTGAAAATCCAAGTCCAATTTCTTTGGCTTGTCTCTGACTATGCATCTCAAAAAAATTCCCAAGCTCCTATTTACAATTATTGTCTATCCATATATTTGTGGGTGATATGCAATATTAAATTTTAGCTTGGTTTTGATATTATTCGATAAAGTCCTCCAAAGATAAATTATATATTTTATCTCCCTATCTGATGTAATGAGTTTTGGAACACCACAAAATCTCAAATATTCTTAAAAAATAGTTTCACAACTCTAGTGGCATCATTGGTTTTCATACTTGTAATAAATGAACCATCTTATACAACCTATCTACAACAACAAAAATTGAATCATTAACTCTTTGTGTGGTTGGTAATCCCCAAAAAAAATCCATACTCAAATCTATCAATGGTCCTCTTAGAATTGGTAATGGCATGTATATCCCTTTATTTTGTGCATGTCCTTTAGCCACCTAACATATCTTCCACTTTGAGATATATATTGTCACCTTTCTATTCATATTTTTCCAAAAATACTAATACTCCCCAAAATCTATTATCTTTGTCGTAACAAAATGTCTAGCCAAACCACCACTATGTAACTCTGTTATAATATTGATGCTTAGAGACCCACCTAAAATACATAATTGTCTCCCCTTGAATATATAACCATATTGTTTGAGTTACTTATCATGAATACATTATTTGTCTCACATGTTAATGGATTCTTATATTTTTTAATTATATTTCCAAAATCTAGATTAATATCATATAATTCACTAATAATTTCATATTTAACTAATTCATTCACCATAGTAGTTAATAAACACATTCATATGCTCAAAGTATCAGCTAGCTAATTTTGCTTTCATGATTTATGGTTCAAAATAAAAGTATCTCCTTGCAATAAATATTGTTAGAGTATTTCATGTGTTTACTTATGTTTTCTAGAGTTTTTCTAGATATTTTGTCTTGTAGTAGGTTATTATTCTATCCCACATTTGTTATAATATCTAGGTTTCTATTTTGCCTTGCCTATATAAGCAAGTGCATTGTATTAGATTTTTGTCATTCTCAAATTATGAATATAATAGCTATTATGATGTTCTTGTTGTGAAAACTTTTGATCTTGGCCTCATGGAATATTTTTATCATTCCTAACATGGTAACATAGCCTTGAAGAAGTTCCAACCATCCTTAACTTGTAATTTAGAGAATATCTAGGTGCATCTTTTAGAGTTTTTAATGTTTTAAAAATAAAAATTATGAAGTTTTGTATTATTTTGAGGCATTACAATATCAGATTTGAGGAAGGCTAAGCATTATATTTGTTTCTTTGTTTGATTTAGATCTATGCTTAGTAAGTTTAATTTATTCTATGATTTGTAAACTTATTTATTTTCAAGAGAATAGAGGCTAAATAATTTTTTTAAATTCATTTTCAGATCTGTTAGGCGTTGGAATATTACTATTATTTTTTTATTTTTCCTACATCTAACATTGAAATCATTAAGAGATGCTTGGCATTTTTAGATTTAAAAGAAAAGTGAGGTGTCATACTATTTTTTTTGGCATTGAGAGTGTTTATTTCCATCTTTTGTTTTGGCATCATATCAAACTCTCTTTAAATCCCTTGTCTTTAGCATTGGAAACTAAGGTGTTGGACAAGGATCCAAGGAGTTAGATCTAGAGTAAAGGTTCTTCTTTACTAGAATGATAACTCTTTCATCATGTTGGAATTATTATTTCCATTTTTTAGGATCTATAAAATATACATTGGGTAGTTTCATTGGAGACCATAATTTTTTCTATTGGAGTGGCGTTTGGACTAAAAACTTGTTTTTTTGAGCTGGGCGCTTTGTGCTTGGTGTTGGATTTGAGTTGGAGTGTAGCAAGTGGAAATATATAGCATTACATTTAGAAAGAAGAGAGTTTTAGCCATAGATTGATGTGTTAGATCACCAAGCATTAGATCTACATCCTACTACATTGAAGTTCTGTACTTTGTAATAAACTTATCTATTGCTATATTTTGAGCTAGGTGTAAGACTATTAAATGATCTAGGAGTTGGAGGCCTAACTAAGAATTTCATTTGGAAGGAAGAGCATGGTGTTTCAATTTTAAGATTGGCATTATTTTTTATATGAATATTTTTGTCCTATCTTTTGTATTCCATTAAAGACCAAATGGCTTGAAGAGACATCTTGGATTGTATGAAGGACTGTTCCATAGAAGTATCTACTAGTTGGCTATGTTAGACTGAGTCCAGCACAACACCTTGGAATTTTTCACCATTTTATAATATTGTAATGAATTATTCTTTGTAGTTGTTTATTGGTACACCAAATCTTATTTTTTCTAGCACCTAACTATGCTTAAGGCATGTGTTCTACACTTATAGTAGTAATCCATCATTTTCTCCTCTCCATCACAGTTGAAAAATAATTAATTTTCTTTATTAAGGTGTATTTTTTAAAAAAGACGAATTAAAACTTGATTGCATGCTTCCCAAGGTAACCTAGAAAACATTTTTTCAATTTTGTTGACTTTTCTCTGTTCTAAAAAAATTCTAGTTCCAACGAGTGATTGCATGCCTATGTTTTTTTTTAATTTAACCTCCAAAATTAAATTGCAGTGTTTTTTAATTATTTTTGACATATTTTACAGGGAATTTAAACACCCATAACCTTTGAATGGTATCTCACATTTGAGTTCTATTGTCAAAATTATATGGTTTTTAGTTTTCCATTATGTGATGTCATCAAATTGTAAAAATACACTACTTTTATAAATTAACAAATTGGGGGGTCTTATAATACATCTTTTAGTGGGGTTGTCTCTATGAAAATTACCTTTGCATTATTTCTTCTCTCGGTGATTGGTTGGCATGGCTTATACATATGGAATTAACCATTGTGAGATGTTAAATACACACAATTACCACACATGGAGACCTAGAATAGAGACAATTATTAAGCACGAAGAATTATGGTCCCTAATGAATGAAACACAACCACAATTCATAATAGAATTTGAAAATTTTTAGCATCAGTATAAGTTTTAATAATGTATGTAATTAATTTGGAGTTATGTGAGTGATAATCTTATCTTTTACTTTGATGGGTGTGACACTCCATTTAAAATATGGACTAAGTTACAAGGGTTGTTCTAGAAGGTATACCACTTGTGATCTATGCAACTTGAAGTCGAGATCACTTCACTAAATATAGATGACTTTGCTTCCATTTTAAATTATCTCACAAATTTCAAGCATTTATTGACACAATTGAAGGGGAGTGGTCAAGATAAAAGGGATGAAGAGTGTGTCTACTTAGTATTGTCTAAGTTGAGTGGCCCTTTCCAAATATTTTCATCTACTTTTTTCTCTAGTATGGATGTCTTAGGTGTTTCATTTCAAATTGCTAATCTTGAGTTATTTTGTGAGAGACTCACTAGAGAGCAATCTAAATTGTCTCACCTTGAGTTTTCCACCTCTCTGAAAGTATTAATGGCATCACATCCTAAGTCTAGAGGAAAATCTAAGGTTAAAAATAAAAACACTCCTCTTCCACCTCAAGATGCATCTAAGACCCCCAACACCAATGCACCTAAGCCCAACAACACTTCTACATCTAAACACAAATCATCTTCCAAACCTAAGTATAACTTTAACCTATCTTGATCATATTGTAGGGGCACTAATCATGAAGAGTCTAGGTGTTTCAAAAGAATGCAAGCCTTAGAGGATGTTATTAGAAAACACAAGTTCTCTATCTCATCTCCTTATCCATCTCATGAACATGTGAAATCTCTTAATATTGTTAGGAGATCATAGCCACATATTTTAGATAGTTGGGTTATGTATTTTAGTATTTCACATCATATGACTTATTTCAAGGAGTCTTTTATATCACTTGGTCTGAATTCCACTTCCAACATTGAGGTTTGAGATTCTTCCTTCATTTATATTAAAGTAAAGGGTGACATACAGCTAGATGGTGGTCACATCAAAGATGCATTATAACCCCTAGACATCACCACTAATTTGCTTTTAGTTTATCAAATTTTTCATTCTAGTTAGGGAAATATAATGACTTTCACACCATAGGGTGTTAAATTTTGATCTATTTTAGAGCCACACACACTTATTGCATAAGGTGTTGTTGATCATAGCTCTCAGTTTTGCTATTTTGTTGGTTTTGATGATGCTCCTCTTCTAGGGACATGTTTAGTTTCTCATGTAGATTTTGAGAGTCAGCTTTGTCATGAGAGATTTGGACACTTGAACTATAGATATTTAAAGGAGTTGAGCACTCATAAAATGGTAGAGGGTCTTCCTATAGTTTCATGTCTTGAGGGATTTTGTCTTAGTTTTACATTTGGGAAATGACACCAAGATCCATTTCCTAAGGGGATGTCCATGAGAGCTTAATCACCACTTGAGCTTGTGCATAGTGATTTGATGGTCTTTCTTACTCCATTTAATGGAGCTAAGTATGCACTTACCTTCATTAAAAATTTATTGAGGAATACTTGGGTTTACTTTCTCAAGTACAAGAGTGATGTCTTTGCTCACTTAAAATTATATAAGGCTTTGGTCGAGAAATAGTCATTGAGTTGTATCAAGAAGCTTTACATATATAATGGGGGGGAGTACTTTAGTCATGAGTTCATTAAATTTTTAGCAGCCCATGGTATTATTCAGTAGCATTCTATTACACATACTCCATAGTAGAATTACTTAATAGAGAGGAAGAATAGAAATTTTAAGGATATGGTTAACTCCATGATGCTTTCATGGGATTTATCTCCTATCTATTGGGCAAAAATAGTTAATTGTGTAAACTACATTTATAACCACACATCACATTGAACACTTGAGCATAGGACTCTAAAAGAGTCTTAGTTTGGATCTAATCTTGATGTCTCATTTTTTTATTCTTTAGGAGCCTTTCTTAGGAGTTTGTAATAAAATGAAATCATTAGACAAGAAAAGAAAACCTTTAGTCTTTGTAGGGTATTGCGAGGACATGAGAGCTTATCATATTTTAAACCTTAATACTCATGATGTTTAATTTTGAACACATGTACACCTTGATGAGAATTTCACATATCATAACTATTCATCTTCTTCCATGCCTTCTTATTCTTCTTTCCATGATTTATCTCCTCTCAAGGATTTATTCTTTGAGGAACTAGTTCAGGTGATTCTTGAGGAGGTTATAAAGAATGAGTATCTTATTCCCATTGATGTTTCCACTATGCCTAGGTGGGATCATACTATAGTTGATGAGGTAGCATAATTCATACAAGATATTTCACCTACTCAGCATCATCATGCACATTCTACAAGTACTAAACTTTTATGCTGGGCATTCTTCCAGGATCCACAATCTTTTTCACTAGCTCATGGGATAGAAGAGTTGGATGATGCAATGATAGATGTGTATTATTCATTCATGGAGAATAACACTTGGGATTTGGTCACTAACACCAATTATACAACTAATGGATCAATTAACAAGTATAAAGTACATCTTGTTACAAAGGGATTCTCACAATTCAAATGTATTAAATACTCTAAGACTTTTTTAGCCATTACCAAGATAGATTTTGCTCACCTTGTACTTTCTCTTAATACATCACAAGGTTGGCCAGTATATCAGATGGACATGAAGAGTGCCTTTTTTCATAGAGACTTGCATGAGGAAATCTATATGGAGTATCTTGATGGGTTTTTTCATGATTCTTATCTTGTTTGTCAACTTAGGAGGTCTCTTTACAGTCTCAAATAGACCCCTTAGTCTTGGTATGAGAAGATGGATTCATTTATTCTCTCTACTAACTTTGTTCATTACCACACTAATCTCATAGTGTATATTCATCATATTGGGGAGGACATTATTATTTTGGTCTTCAATGTTGATTATATGCTTCTCACAAGAAGCTTTTTATCTCAGACTTAGACTATTTACCAAACACTTTTAGCACAGTTTGACATGACAAATATTGGTATTTTGCACTTCTTCCTTGGTCAATAGATTTCATAGTTAGATATGGGGATTTATTTGAGTCATCAAAAGTATACCCTTGATCTTCTTTAGCATTTTGTCATAGCTAATTACAAGCCAATTTCTACATCTTTTCAATCTAGAGTGACACTCACTGCCTCTTTTACTACTCCACTTTGTGATCCTACATTGTATAGACATATGGTTGGAAGTATTATGTATTTGACCTATACTCACCTAGACATTACATTTACAGTTGGGCTTTTATCTAAGATTTCACATGACCCTCATGACATTCATTGGTAGTATATCTAGAGGATTTTGAGATATCTACAAGGAACTACTCATTTTGTATTAAATTACACCATGGGTTCTATTGAGTTGGTTTGATACAATAGTTTATATTGGGTAGGATTTCTTAATGGTAAACATTCCACTTCTAGCTACATATTTATATTTTTTCTTCACATATTTCTTGGTTGTGCAATAAGTAGCATGTTATTATACTTTCATCTATAGAGGTTGAGTACAGGGTAGTAATTATAGTGAGTTAGTAGGTTATTTGGCTTCCTCAATTATTGATAGAGTTTTGATTCATGAAGGATTCACCCATTTTAATTTGGTGTTATAACCAAAATATAATTCATTTATCTCATAACCTAATTGAGCATCAGTGAACCAAGCACATTGAGGTACATATGCTCTTCATTTTTTAACACATTCATGATGGCATCCTTAGCTTGTAGTATATTCCAACTCAGTAACAGGTTGTAGACATCTTCACGAAGCATTTTACATCACCTTATTTCCTTAAGTTGTGTGGCATGCTTGGGGTTTCATAAGTTGTCCTTGGGGGGTGTTCATGAGGACATCCTCCATCTTCATTTCATGTATACATATTATATATGAGTACCTTATTAGACCTAGTTGTTGGGACTCTTTTTATGGATATGCCACTTTTTTATATCTTATTAGCCCCTATCTTTACTTGAGGGGGGGGGGGAGAGTGGTGTTAAATTATTTCAAGTGTTTACTCATGTTTGCTAGTATCTTTCTAGCTGTTTTATCTTGTAATGGGTTTTTTTTCTATCCCACATTTGCTAGAATAACTAGGTTTCTACTTTTCCTTACCTATATAAGCAAGTGATTTGGATTAACTTTTCATCATTCTCATATTATTAATATAGTATCTATTATGATGTTCTTGTTTTTAACACTTCTAATCTTGACCTCATAGAATGTTTTTATCATTCCTAACAAAGACATCCACTTTGCATGCATACTATTTAACTTATTTTAAGTGTTTGCATACTTCAAGACCTCATGATCAGTAAATAAGATAAACTCTTTTGGCACCAGGTAGTGCCTCTAATGTCTTAATACTTGTATAATGGCATAAAATTCAACATCATAATTATAATACTTTATTCTTACCTAATTAAATTTCTCAGTAAAATATGTTATGTTTTTCCTTCTTGACTCAACATGGAACCAATTCCCAAAAATGAAGCATCACAATAAACATAAAAAGACTTTTCTAATAAATATTAGTGCTAAAATATGTTTTTTATAGTCTCCTTTAATAACTCAAATTTTTCTATTACTTCTCTTGTACATGTAAATTCATTTCCTCTCATACAATCTGTTATTGGTGTAACAAGACTAGTAAAAGTATTAATGTACTTTATTGAAAAAGTTACTAAACCATAGAAATTGTTTACATCTATGATGCTTTTTAGAATAGTCCACTCAACAATTGCCTTTACTTTATCTTCACCCATTCCTACACCATCTGTTGAAACTACAAATCTTAAAAATACCAAACTATTATACATAATCATTCACTTCTTCAAATTTAAAAAGAGATTCTCATTTATTAAAAATTATAATATCGCTCTTAAATTCCTTAAGGGGTCCTATTTAGTTTTAATTAATATCAAAATATCATCAAAATAAACCAACACAAACTTACCAATGTAATATTGTAACACTATATTCATCACCTACATAAACATGTTAGGTGTATTAGATAATCTAAATAGCATCACCATCCACTCATATAAGCCATCCCTAGTCTTGAATATTATTTTCCACTCATATCCTTCATGAATCTAATATGAAAGGAACCACTTAGATCAATTATATTTATTTATTTTGCTCTTATAAGAATATCCATCATATCATCTAAACGAGGTATAGTAAATCTATACTTGACTGTAATTTTATTGATTATTCTAATATTAACACATATCCCCCACCAATCATTTTTTTTTGAGTTAGCTAAAATATATATATTTTAAATAAAAAAGCTTTCTGTTACCACACCCTTCATAACCTATTCATTCAATTTTGCACATTCTTTTGGACTTATCCTATAAGTTGATTGGTTGGGTATAGTTAATCCTAATAAACAAATAAATATGATGTTTAATATCTCTATTTTGTAGTAAATCTTCTAATAACTTATTAGGTATAACATTTTCATATTATTTCAACACTATTATTACTTCTATTGGTACTTGCACCACTTCTGTGTCTTCTTTCTTTGCTACTAATACATAAAAACAACCTATCATCTTCATGTCTTTGTTAGAAAAAATTGGATGACATAATTTCATATTCTCATTCTTATTTAATAGGCAACAAACTATCTTCATACCACCTTTTCAAAAATTATATATGTTCTTTAATCCATGATTACTTATATTTTTATCAAACTACCATTGCCTTCCAAATAATAAATGGCATGCATACATTGATACAACATTCACCAAATTTCATCCTTGTAATTTTTTATTGTGGAAAGATTTATTAAGTACATTTTATCTACTGTAACTTCATTCCCTTTATTAAATAATGAGATTCGATAAGTATTAGGATGTTTTTCATACTACAAACCTACTTTCTTAATCATGCCCTTAAAAATCATATTTTCACAACTACAACCATCTATAATTACTTTGCATATCTTTCCCCTTGAATTTCACCTTGTTAATATTTTTTCATAACCATGCATCAACACGTTCTTTATTATACACATGTTCTTTCCTTAGATAAATCATTGTTCTTCTTATCAAGAGATGGTTTCTAGTATCTATTGTTGCAACTTCACTATTTTACTCTTCTATCTCATCCTCAACTAAATTCACTCTTGGAAATCCTCTTTCCTCCTTTTTGATATTAATAGTGTAGAAACTCAAACACTCTATGTTATTATTCGCCACAACTATAAGAAACATAATATCTAAGTTGATTAGGAAACCATCATCTACCACGACCATAGCCTCATCTTCTTTGAAATCATCTTCCTCTTTTCTAGTATTGAAAACCTTATCTATTATCTTGTTATCTTTATGCATCACATGATGATTATATTATATTATTATTAAAATAAACTCTATTTGTATTAAATCCACCTCATCCCTTTATTAGATTGGATTTTCCTCTTCTTGGAATAGTAAATGTTCTTCTAAAATTATATATAATTTTTTTCTTCTACTTTCACAGCTAATTGATAAGCCTCCTCCATGCAAGGTCTTCTATGCAAGCTTAATTCATCTTGAATATCAAACCTCAAACCATTTAAATACCTTTTAGTGATTTTCTCTTCTATTTTATCATGATCCACTCATATGAAAATCATTCATATATATAATATTGTATACAATGATCCTTTTGCCTTGAATTCTAAAATCTCTTGTCTAGGGTTTGTGCATAATCCATAGGAATAAATTTCTCCCTCATCTTAGTCTCCATATTTTTTCATGAGTTTATCTTCTCTTTATATTTTCATTATATTTATTTCTACAAGTGATCCTACTAAATCATTGAATGGACCTTTAATTTTGTACATGAAAACTTATCTTCTCTCAAAGTTTTCCATTCAAAATAAATTTCCATGTTATTCATCAAGTCTATCAACTCCTCTGGTTTTAAAATTTATCCATAATATAAAATATAAACCTTAATTCATTCATTTTTTCCCTCTAAATATCTAACCATCCTCTCTTCTATTGATAGTGTATGTTCTTATTTTTCTTGCTATTTCAAAAAAATTTCTTCATGATCTATGTTATCCTTTACTTCATCTTTGACTCTCCTTTAACTTTGATTGAAAATAATTTTGGTTAATTTTTATAATTACCTATACAACTCTTGCATATTCCTATTAATCTGAATAATTCCTCCACATCCTCTCACCATCTCTTGCATCTCCAAGATTTGAACTTGTTATGATATCAAATAATGAACTAGAATAATATCAACGTAAACAACCAATATGCATATTAATTATAAAATAATACTCTCTATTTTGATCATATTTAAAGAACTATAAAATTACATGCAAATTTTTTAAATAAACCTAAACTCATAATTAGAGTTGGCTTGTAAAATTTAAAATTCTAAAAAATGATAAAAGTTGACCTGATATTTTTAGCAGGTGTTATTTTTAGTAATTTTTGCATACAAAATCATACATCCCTAAAAATATCACAAAATATTATAAACACTAAAATTAACCTATCTATCAAATTTTGGTTGATGTTCACATTCAGTTAAAAAAATATACAAATTTTAAAAATAATAAAGTACTAAAATTATAGTTTTAGACCCTTAGATGGTCTCATTTTCTACATTGAAAACTTTTTTATCATAATAAAAACACACCAAAACTTTATGGGAATAATAAGGAGGGAAATATTATCATATTCATTCTTTAACTCTAATATTATATAATGATCACATACAAAATACAAATTTCATTATGTTAGGTTTAATTTTAGACATCACCACCAATGGAAAAGGAGACATAAATGTCATTTATAAGATTTATTGACCTCTTGTCTAATAATATATTCCACCACCTGACCAATATAAAACATATCAATGCTAACCATATATTATTATAATCCCATGCAACAAACAAGATTCCCATGGCTTGTTTCACAAACTATTTTATTACATAAACCCTATGAAAATCATAGCTCATTTCTATCATGTTTAATTTACCTTCTGACAAAACACCAAAAACCTTTAAATATTTTGGAAGAAGTTAAAGATTATAACTATAACTACTAAGTAATCCAATTTAATAATGGTAAGTAATTTGAGTGAATGTGATATATTTCAATAAGGTCAAGTAATCAAGTTTTTTATTACTATAATATTAAACGAAGACTTACAATAACTTTTTTGTTAAAATCCTAGTGATCCTTTTTACTAATATATTATTTTAGTAGTAGTAGTAGTAGTAGTAGTAGTAGTAGTAGTAGTAGTAGTAGTAGTAGTAATAATAATAATAATAATAATAATAATAATAATAATAATAATAATAATAATAATAATAATAATAATAATAAGCAAGGGTTTCTTTATATTACTAGTAAAATATTCATATTTTTAACAATGATTTATTTTGAATATAATTTAATAACTCTCTTCATGTCTAAGAGAATTTAAATAGATGAAAGAGGTGATAGGGGACAAAATATTGTTTTTTACACTTTTTCTAAGAGATTATAAAGTAGGTGAAAAAATAAGTAATTAAAAGTATAAAATAATTGAAAGAAACCATTAATGAAAAAGATAAAAGATAGAGAATCAATATTAAGAATCCAAAGAAAAAAAATAAGTTAAAAATGTTTAATTAATTGAATTATTTGATTCATTTAAATATGTAAGTGGTGATAAATTAAATTTATCGAGCTAGTTGATATAGTTTTTTATTATAATTTTGAAAGTAACAAAAAATAGACTGTGTTGACTTAGTCAATGTTGTTTGTATGATAAAAGTTTGAAAAAAAATAATAATTAAATGAATTATATCAAGATATTTTATGCATAGATACATTCACATGGATTAGATATAGAAATATATACTGTGTTAAGATGTTCAATAATGTTAGGGATGCAAACACACGAGACTGTGTTGAGTTGATCAATGTAGTATCCAAACATAGGTAGATATATTGACATTGGATAATGTATATATAACACAACACAAAATTATATATATGTTGGTCATGTAGACTATAATACAAAATACAATAGAGAGAAACAAATTTCAATCTAATTATTTTTACCAACTATTTTTATGGAAGGAAGATCATGTAAATATAGTAAAAGATTTGAATGATTTTTAGGCTCTCACAAATACTAGCTAGTCCATTGGATAGTGTTATCCTAAATTTTCAAACCACTTATTATAGAGGAAGTACCATGACCATATCCAACTAAAATTTATTTTGATAGTAAGTTGAGAGTAAATTATTGATGCTAATAGATAATCAGTGCAAAGAATAATTATAAATATGGATGGCTTCCTGATATATATATATATATATATATATATATATTTGATTCTGATATAACTTGAGGCATGTGGAAAATAACATCTATGTTTGGTTCTATATTAAGGGTATGATTATTGGGTAAATCCCCTCATCCCATGATGTCTAAAGATAATTAAAAAAATAAATAAATAGAACACTACATAACCCTTAATAATAGTATATAAGTATTTTGAATACTTATAAAACATAATCTATAAGGAAAGCCAAAAAAAAAAATTAAAAAATTATAAAATCAATATCAAAAAACAATTTACATTATTTAATAAATTAAAATAAAAATAAAACAACTTTAAATGAAAAATTTTATTGGTAGAGGTTCCTAGAAAACTCATCAAAACATACTAATTTGTGTTTTATGTGTGAAATAGGAAGAAATATCATAAGGTAGTCATGGGCATAGAATAATTTTTTTATTATTATTTTAATAATTATGTATTTATTTTAGGAATGAAGAATAATATTTACAGAATGTTTATTATCATTTCAGAAAGATTAAATAGTTTTGATAAAAATATAACATTCACTACTCATAGAACAATAATAAAATATAGCATTCATATTTGTTTAAACACTATGAACAATGGTAGTAAATATAACATTCATCATATTTATTTTATATATGTCATAATCTCAGTGGTCTCTGTGAATAAATCCATTGGTGATAAAAAAATTTAGAATTTTTTCAAAGTTAATATGGATATGTCCATAATCAATGGATGCCACAAGGTTATGCTATATTTGATTGAGCATAGTGTTGATGCACTTAATGTGCTTCTTGTTTCACTATGGAATGAGAGGAAAGTAATAAACTTAATTTTAAGTCATGGAAGACTTGAGGCTTGAGTTGTTTACACAACTACTAATAAAAATAGTAAAACAATAGAGATATGGCTACCACTTGTAAGTCTGCAAGCAAACCCTACTGTGGAGACAATAGATTATACAACAAGGACACTTTATTTCTTGCTAATCTTTGTGAAATTTCTCTAAAATTTGCCAATTATTACCCAAGCACAAAAAAACCATGAATATTTACATAATGAGATACACTAAAGTGACTCATAGGGTAGATCCAAAGGTGAGTAGGGTAGGGCAGAAAAGAAATTTTGCTTCAGATGGTTAGAGATGTTAATTATTATAACCATTATGACAATAACATGTAAAAGTAACATTCACCAATCCTAGTGTAATACTCAAATCCAAATGAATGTAGTTGATACTTCAAAATAAGGGAGATGTATATATCTAAAAGCATATGTTGCATGAAAGTTACTTATTCGCATCAAATTGCATAAGCACATTCAACTACAAATAAGATGAAATAGAGCACACAAACAAACAAATTAATTATCCTAGTGTCAAAATCAAACCAACAGATGCATACATTGATAATATTACCAAATTAGTCAATAGAAAACAAACCATTAATTTTATAAAATCATGGGAAGTAGAAACTACAAAACACACAATATAGCATTTAGACAATATCCTGAATTCTTAGTTATTTTGCATTAATTCTCTAATAATTATTCTTAAAAATTAAAATGATGGGAAATGCCCCTATATATACTCCTCAAAATTCCTATGCAATTTCAAGTGGGCCCATTAAAAGATTCCCAAATATATCCTAGTGGATTTTAGCTTTTGAATATAAATAAATAAAATGCCACATATTACAAGGGAATATTCTAAATTTAAACTTATAAAGAAAATAAAATTATTCCTCAATGCCCATGTTGCCTTGGCTAAGCTAGCTATGGTTCTCGTGCTTGAAGGGGAACCGGTTGTTACAATGCCATTTGTTGTTTCCCTAGAGGAGGTTTCTAAGGTGCTAGTTATTACTATGGAAGGGGATGTTGCATAGTTATTTTTTGACCATCTTGATGTTAAAATTTTTGTTTATTCGCCTTCTCCCTTCTCATAACATCATATAATGATAATTAGTCTTAGTTAGTTTCATCGAAATTCAAGATTATAGGCCAAAATAGGTCAGGCATTTATTGAATAATCCTAACATACTGTACAATTATAGGTCTTAATGCTTCATGAATAGCCTTAGCTCTCTCTAGCCTTTGGTTAGAAAAAGCCACAATGGTCATCATTTCAATGGTATCCCTTGCATTGGTTATGTCTTATTAGAATTTTACAACAAATAGTTTCATTTGAGCCCTAAAATCTTTGTTATCCATAAATCTAAAATTAGGTTTGGTTATCTTAGTGACCATAACCTCATTTAGTAATATGAAAATCTTAAACTCTATTTTTTATAAGGATGTAGTTACATCCTTAACTTGTTCTAGCCATTTTTATAATATTCTCCTTAAATTCATCATTACAGTTTATGTCAGGATGATGTCTTCAAGTGGTAATATCTTAAGGTCTAGAAACTTGTTGTTTCTTATAACTTTAGCCAAGTTTACCAACTTGGCATCTTAGAGTGCAAGTCTTTTATCATATTTCATGACAACATTAAACTGTAGAATCCAATCCTCTTTCCTTCTCTTCATAACCTTGTATAAACTAAAGACATTGATGATTGAATTTATTATTTGGATTTTATTATTATTAATAACTATAGTAAGTTCTTGCTCCCTCAATATCTTCACCTCCTACTACATACCTTTCATTAAGGCCACTGTGGATTTTGCATTGGCTTGGACAATGGACATAGGGTCCTCTGCATACTCATCTAATTCATGTGGTCCAACCTTCCTCTTATTTTTAAAAGTGAAGAGGGACTCTTCAATTTCATGAGCCATAAATGAGATATATTGGGGATATTCAACATACCTCCTCACCACTCTTTTCATGGTACCTAAAATAACATCAAATTCTATGCCACCATACTTGAGGTCTCTCTTATCTTATTGTTAGTGTAATATCTATGACCCAATTTGGGACAAAAATAGGCATTGGATTTTATGGAGGTGGTGTATCTAGGGTAGAGTCTATAACTATAGTAGGAATGTGTGGAATGTTTTTTGGGTTTATCTGCCAAAGTTTGCCAAATGAAGTTCTTGCAGGGCCCATATTTAGAATAAATGAAGGCAATTTTGGGGGCGCACTCACCTTCGTAGCCGTAATAACATTAACTGGGGATGCAGAAAAAGGTGGATTTAGAAAGGTGAAAGTTATAAAATTGGCCTTAATGGCCTTGCCAATGTAGGGGAACCAATAATAAGTACTACACTAGTTGTTGTTACCTAAGAAGAAGTGAAACTAACAGTCTAACTAGAATTAGTGCCTTATGAAGATGCAATATTTATAGTGACATGAGAAATGAAATAGGTGATGTTAAATCCCAATGAACCACTAGCTCAGCCTAGGCTAATATCAACTAAAGATTGAGCAGTGGTAGTTGAAGTTACTAATGATATTGAAGCTAATGGGGTAATAAGAATGTATAGGATACTTGTGGAAGAAACAATAGGAGAAGTCCCAAGTGGGATGCTAGTTTGTGTTGTGCTCATTGATGGGGGTGTAAGGGTAGGAGGAGAAAATACAAAAGTCGATGTAGGTTTAGATGTAATTTTAATTAGAAAAGAATGTAATGGTGAGGTACTTATAATGGGATGTTCTGATCCAAAGGTATTCTATGGTGCATTAGTGGAAACAATAATAGTAGATGGATCAATTCTTGAAGAGGGATAATTTTTTGTTCTTGCACAATTGTGGTGCATGAAAGAGTTTATTTCATTAGAGGATCTACAGTCACTTCAAAAGTTGGTCGAGGTGATATTTCTCCTCCCATAATGGTCTTAGGATCCCTTTTCCTATTATATACTTCTTCAATGTTTCTACCAGCTAGTGCCTGCATTTCTTCCATGAATAGCTCATTGCATTGTTCCAATTCCTCAAGGTCAATAGGAGTAGGTTCAAGTTGATATAGGATTTACAAAATGTCTCCCATAGTAGATACACATATTATTGTGGATTATTGGGAGGGTTTAGGCTGACTACTAGATCCTCCTTGCTAAAAGCCTAGAGGTAAGTCCTGAATGCTTGAAGTGGTAAGTTATGGAGGTCTATTTACCATGTTCCTAACAAGAGGAACATTGTCTTCATCTTCTTCATATTTCCCTTCCTCATGATTAGAATCAAACATGTTACCATGTTTTGGTGAGGGATGAGACTTAGACATATCCTTCTCCTCCTTATCCAATCTCATCTCTAGTTCAATGTTCACATCCAATCATGTCATCATTAGATTCTTCTCCTTATCCAATCTCATCTCTAGTTCAATGTTCTTCATTATTCCATTCTGGAGTACCACCTCATCATTCAAAGAATCTCTATATATCCACTCGTTGACTTCTTTTTTATGCTTGTATTCCATTGCTACATCTTTTTTGAATCTAAATAGATGCTTGACAATGACCTTATTGGATTCTCATGATTTGAAGTCATCTTTAGGTAATGGCATGAATCCCTATGCCTAAAAGCTACAATAATATCATACCACTTGGTAATCTTGGTCCTACCCAATTTATAAGGAACCTTATGGGGGCCCATTTTCTTCTTATCCTTTAAGATTCAATTAAATCCATATAGAATTTTATATGACATTTCCTCTTTAGATAGATTCATTGGCACAAACCTTGGTAGTCTAAAAGGGGCCACCATCACTCCTTTCATGTTGATAATGGTGTAGTTTGGGTATAACTAGTAGTTACCCATGTCTTTCAAGGTTTTCCTAATTTTAGTGGAAACCCTCTACATCTTGAATTCATTGATCAATGATTATACTATTGGGTAAAACCATTATATAATCACTCTCACATTACATTTGAATATATGAATATGCATTGTAAAAAAGAGTTGAGGCACAACTTTTAGAGACTCATGAGACCATGAACTTTGACCCAATTAATAAATTTCACATATTGTATCTAATAAGTAGCTCATCATAAATAAGGGGGAACCATTATTAAAAGTGTAATGTATTACATACACCAAGTTATTATTGATAATTTATTTGAGTGGGGAAATATGTTGGTCTTATAGGATTATTTTTAATAATGGAATAATCCTTATGTCCATATAAGCAATGTGTGGACTATCAAATATTCTATTCAGGAAGGCTAGGCTAATTCTGACACCTTGTCTAAATGATTGGATGGGCAAGTTTCCTTGACCATCCATGAATATAGTTCCCATTAGGTTAGACACCCATGAAACCAAGACCTTCTCTGAGTAGTGAACTTCATAACAGTTATCGATGATGACCTAGTTATATTCTATTTGTAGTGAGGGAAGGTTCATAGTATTTTTAGAAGCTTGGTCCTGCTATGAAATCAATATAAATATTTTGGGACATTGATTTAATCAGCCCATTTTTACACTTTGACCTCCCAAAAATATTGTAAACTAGGTCAGTGCATAGCATGACCTCTAGCTTAGTTACATTATTATGTATATTGACTATGTTAATGGCTAGGATATCAAAAGCTAGTTGGATTTCATGAGGCATGGTTTCATTCTCATCAATGGCCCTAGCTAGTTTTACATTAAAATATATGTTATTTTAAGATAAGTCACTAGATGCTATGATATCAACAATATATTTAGTATCTTAAAGATGACTGAAGAACCATTCTAAAATAGAAAGTCATCATTCTCAAAGTAAATGCTCTTACCTATAATAAAAGGACTATTTGTGCTATCTTTTATAATATTTTAGTTAGTAATCAATGTTTCTTTTTATCCTTTTATAATTTTCAAGCTCCAATAATCAAGATTAGGAGTAAAATTTTCTAATGGCTTGAACTTTGTCAAATTGTGAGATCATAGACAACAAAGAAATAAAAAGTGTATAGCTTCAAAATACAAATAACAATAGACTTGATTGTGCATCCTTTTGAATGATGGTTCTAATTAATGCAATGTTGATGGTGATCCTATTTCATGCCATATTAATGGTAAACTTTTTAACCTTGAATATATTTGAAACAACTTAAAACTATTGATCTTAGAAATTAATTGTACCATAATGCAATTTAGATTATATTTATCTTTGATTTTTCATCAATTTTAGCTTTAAATCTAAATATTTCCACCTTTTGACATGTGGCTACCACCTCAGATCCTACTAATTACTCACATGGTTTGATTATGACTATGATGCCTAATTGGCTCAAAATATGGACATGTGACACCTTTTAATTGTCTTACAGACTCTCAAAATGTAGCTTTATGTGAATGACACATGGCATCATCACATGGGCCCAAAGGGGACATGCATCATTCTTGTGGGTTATTTTTTTTATTCTACCAAGTATTATTATTAAAAGGCACCTCAAACAGTTGTATATCATCAAATCATGATCTAAAAACATAAATGCAACTATGTATCTTGTTGGAAATATTGTCATTGATGTCAAAGGTCTAGCATTGGTGATAAAGGACCCATAACATTTATTGTCTAAAGGTGTTTTTAATATTCATATTTTGGATAAAATGTGTTGATATTTATTTAATATTAATGATTATATTTTTGGTTTCATAAAATTCAAAAGAGGGCCCATGGAAAAGTCAAAGAGTCACGGGGTAAAGACAAAATAGGAATGGTGTGCATTTTCCCATGAAGAGTCATCTTGAGGAATTCCAAGAGTCAAAAAGTGAAGACAAAAGAGGAAGGGTGTAATTTCTATGAAGGGACACTTTGAGGAATAAAAAAAGTCACCAAGTTAAAGACAAAAGGCAAAAGGATGAATTTGCTTATGAAGGGTCACCTTGTGACTTTTCAAATGCAAGGATTTGAAGGTTCATGCAATTTTGGCACCATTTTCCATGAGGAGTGAAAAGTAACAAAGGGTGAATTCCAAAGATCATTTGGAAAGCTATACATAAAATATTGGGAAGCCACTTTTAATATTCAAGAGGGTGCATGGTTTGTAACTATTTTATATAATAAAAGAGGAGAGAATGGAAATATTTATTGTAGAGTTATATCATTTGTTGAGAAAGCAACATTGAGAGATAGTTTTGTTTTATACACAAGAGGAGTTAGTGCTCCTCTAGGTTGGTTCTCATAAATAGTTGTTATGTTGGTATTTGGAAAAGGGGTTAGTGCTCTTACAAGTTGGTGCTTTTGAACTTTGTAATTTGATTTGGTGCTCATTCATATACTTGATCTTGTTCTTTGTGTTTTTTCCCACATTGGGTTTCCACATAAAATCTCTCTCTCTCTCTCTCTCTCTCTCTCTCTCTCTCTCTCTCTCTCTCTCTCTCTCTCTCTCTCTCTCTCTCTCTCTCTCTCTCTCTCTCTCATGTGATGCATGTTATTGTTTTAGTTTTATTACATATCTTGAATGTATGGTTAAGTGGAGTTTGATTAAGTAAAATATTTATAAGATATATGACATATTGATTCACCCCCCCTCTCAGTATATCCATGCTTAACATGTCTACCTCACAAATTATTGTTTCAGTTTTATTACATATCTTGAATGTATGGTTAAGTGGAGTTTGATTAAGTAAAATATTTATAAGATATATGATATATTGATTCACCCCCCCTCTCAGTATATCCATGCTTAACATGTCTACCTCACAAAATCTTGCAATATTTGGATGGATACAATGCAGCATGGAGATCTGGTGACCTTAGATGAACCCAAGGGGGACACATGTCACCTTAGAAGGCTACTTGGGTCTGTCTATTTTCCATTGAGACAAATGGAGGAATATCATAGGATTCTACACTATGTTAGGATACATGGGGGATGCATGGTGGCTTTAATTAGATGGGCTTGTTTTTTAGGGTTAAGATCCTAACAAGTAGCCCTGATATTTGAATTCAATCGATTAGCTTCTCGTGAGCCCTCTAGATAATGCCATGTAGATCACATATTGGTATATTTACTCTAGGTGTCTTTTGTGCGATGAGATGAATCCTTAAGGCATTTTTAGGCTCGATGTGGTGGTCATCTATTCTTTTATGCCATTTTCTAAACTTTGAAGTCCCATAAGGTGTCATAAACTGTAACTTTAATTTGACATCCTACAAGGTCAATCAAGAAACTAAGTTAGCTTATTAAAGATATCATTTCTCATCTTAGACAAATTTAGACAAGTTTAAAGTAAAACTTTGCAAAAAAATGCCTTAAACACAACATAATGTTGATTTAATAAAACTCAATGAAGCTTTTTGTACTTATTGAAAGATTTCATACACACACACACACACACACACACACACACACACACACACACACACACACACACACACACACACACACACACACACACACACACACACAGGATGAGATCTAGAAGTGTAAATAAATAGGTAAAGCATATGATACAAATGATAGAGAGATTTTAAAGTGGGAAAACCTCTAGGAGGTAAAAAACCCATGAGTGATATTCAATAATTGAGAAACAATAACTCCATTAAAAATTGAAAAGTTTTTAAATGGACCTTAATGGCCTTGTCGATGTAAGGGAACCAATAGTAAGTGTTGCACTAGTTATTATTACTTGGAAAGAAGTAGAACCAACAGTCTGACTAGAACTAGTATCTGATGAAGATGCAATATTTGTAGTGGCATGAGAAATGGAATAAGGGATGGTAAATCCCAAATAACCACTAGCTTGGCCTAGGCTAGTATCAATTGAAGATTGAGTAGTGTTAGTTTTAGTTTTTAATGATACTAAAGCCAATGGGGGAACAACAATAGATGGAATAATTGTGGAAGTAACAACATGAGTAGTCCTAAGTGGGATTCTAGTTTGCATTATTTTAATTGATGGGAAAACAAGGGTAGGAGTAGCAAATATAGAAGTATAAGCCATTTGAGATGTAATTGAAATTGGAATATAATTCAATAGTGAGGTACTTACATTGGGAGTTTGTGCTCTAAAGGTAGTCTATGGTGTGCTAGTGGAAACAACAATAGTAGATGGTTCAACTCTTAGAGAGGGAGTAACTACTTGTTCTTGAACAGCTTGGGTACTTGTAAAAGTTGCTTGTGTTGGAGGCTCCATAATCACTTGATAAGTTGGTAGAGGGGTTATTTCTCCTCTCATAGTGGTCTTATGCTCCCTTTTCCTCTTGTATACTTTCTTAATGTTTCTACCAGCCAGTACTTATACTTCTTCCATAGTGAGCTCAATGTATTGTTCCAATTCATCAAGGTCAATAGAAATAGGGTCAAGTTGATCTAGGATTTCTATAATGACTCCCATAGAAGATACAAAGATTATTGTGGGGCTTTAGGAGGGTTCAGGCTGACTACTATATCTTCCTTGCTCAAAACCTAGAAGTAAGTCCTAAATGATCGAAGTGGAAAGTTGTGGAGGTAAAAATGGCTTATTCCTAACAAGAGTAACATTGTATTCATCTTCTTCATCCTACCCTTCCTCATGATTAGCATCAAACATGTTCCCATGTGTTAGTGGTGGCTAAGACTTATCAGTATCTAGCTTTTTCTTCTTAACTAGTCTCATCTCTAGTTTAATGTTATTCATTGTTGCATTCTGAAGTACCACCTCATTGTTCAAGGAATATTTATATATCCACTCATTAAATTCTTCTTTATTCTTGTATTACATTGTTAAATATTTCTTAAATCTAAATAGATGCTTGGTAGTGACCTAATTGGGGTCCTATGATCTGAGGTCATCTTCAGGCAATAGGTAAGAATCACTATTCCTAGTAGCTGAAACAATATCATACCACTTGGAAATAATTATCCTCCCTAGTTTGAATGGAACCTTATGGGCAGAATTTTCTTCTTGTCCTTGAAATTATGTCGACTACATGAAAAAGTTGATAGGCTATTTATTCTTCAAATAGCTTCATTAGTATAAACATTAGTAGTCTAAGAGGGGACACCATCACTCTATCTAGTTTAATAACTATGATGTCTGGGTATAACCAGTAGCTACCCATGTCTTTCAATATTTTCCTAATTTCAGGGGAAACCCTTTACATATCAAATTCATGATTTACTAGTAGACCACTAGGTAGAACCATTCCATAATCACTCCCATATTTCTTTTGAATCTATGAATATGCATTGAAAAGCATTAAGTAACAAATTTTGGATGCTTAGGAGACCATGAACTTTGACCTAGTTGAGCTTTTTCATAGATTGCATATAATAATTAGCTCATCATAAAGAAGGGAGAACCATTATTTCAAGTCTCATTTAATGCGTACACCAAGTTATTGATGATAATTTCTTGAAGTGGGGGAATTTATTGGTCTTCTAAGATTATTTATAGCAATAGAATATTCCTTATGTCCACATAAACAATGTGTAGACTCCCAAATATTCTATTGAAGAGGGATAGGTCAATTATAACTCCCTATCTTAATTATTGGATGGGAAAGCTTTCTTTATCATCCATGAAAATAGTTCCCATTAGGTTAGTCATCCATAAAGCTAAGACCTTCTTTGGGGAGTCCACTTCATACTAGTTTTCGATGATGACCTGGTTATATTCTATCTATAGTGATGGAAGGTCATAGTATTTTTTGAATCTTGATCCTGATACGAAAGTAATAGGGATGCCTTGGTGCATTGATTTAATCAACCCATCTTCACACTTTGACTTGCCATAAATATTGTAAACTATATCAACAAATGCCATGACCTATAGCTTAGTTATAGCCTTATGGAGACCGCATACATTAATGGCAAGGATATTAGAAGCTAGTTGGATTTTGTGAGGTATGGTTTTATTCTCATCAACAACCCTAGATGATTATACATTAAAATATATAAAATAGTAATGCAAGTCACCAAATGTTATGGCCTCAGGAATAAATTGAGTATCTTTAAAGATGACTAAAGAACTATTCTAAAATAAAAAATTAATTATTCCTATAGGAAGTTCTCTCACTTAAATTAAAAGGACCTTCTTATGACATATGATACAATACTTTAGGTAGCAACTAATCTTTATTTTTATCCTTCTACAATTTTTAAGCTCCAGTAATGGTGTTCAGGAGTAAAATTTGCTAGTGACTTGAGATTTGTTTAATTGTGAGAGTGTATACAATAGAGAAAGCAAATGTGTATAGCTTCAAAATTCAAATAAAAATAGCCTTGATTGTGTATCCTTTTAAATGATTTGAAATAACTTTGAACTATTACTTTTAATAATTAATTACACCATAATTTTATTTACCTTTGATTTTCCATCAATTTTAGCTTTAAATTTAAATATTTCCACATTTTGACACATGACTACCACCTCAGATCCAGCTAAGTACTTGTATGGCCTGAATATGACTAAGCTCCCTAGTTATCTCAAAATCTAAACATGTAGCACTTTTTGATTTCCTCATGAAATCTTGAAATATAGCTTAGCATCAATGACACATGATGTCATTGCATGGTCTCAAAGGGGACACACATTGTTCTTGAGGGATATTATTTATTCTTGTATCAAGTGTCATTCTTTAAAGGCACCTCAAATGACTGTATATCATCAAACCTTGATTGGATGACTCAAGTGAAACTACATGTCTACCTCACAAGTTATCACAATCCTTAGATGGATGCAACATGACATGAACATATAGTGATTTCATATGAACCCAATGGGGACACACAAACCCTAAGAAGGTCTAATGTGTCTAGACCATTACTGTTGAGACACATAATGACATATTGTGGGATTCTATACTATGGGGGGATGTGTGGTAGTTTGGATTAGATGGGATATCTTGTGAGACCCAATGACGTGGAAATATATCCTTTTAGGTTGTAATCTAAACTTTAACATCCTATGAGGCATCACAAACCATAACTTTAATTTAAAGTCCTACACGGTCAAGTGAGAAACTAAGTTAGCTTCTTGAAGATGCCATTTCCCATCTTAGGCAAACTTAAACAAGTTTAAAGAAGATTTTTTCAATCTAATTCATTGAACACATTATTTTAATTTAATAAAACCCACCAAATCTTTTTGTTTTTATGTCTATTAGAAAGCTAGGTCTCACTTCCTTAGCAAAAGCTTGTATGCATATCATTGAACCATCCATGATCAATAATTCATTGCCAAATAAAAATTGAAGAAGACTTGAAGTAATTTGAATATTTCTAAGTATCAATCTTTATTTCAAAATTAATGATTAACAAAAAATTATAGAATCACATTTATTTGTAAATTCAATTAATTCTCTATGCAGTCAGTTGATTTAATATGCTTATCATCTTGGGAAATTTTTAAAATTGAAGAAAGGAGAGACCCCATTCGAAGAATAGTTGAATGTTGATCATAAAAACATAGACCTATCCAAACACAATAATAAAAACATATATTTAAACCTAAATGATCACAAACCTATGTTGATGTATTTCAAATGATTGTACCTCAAACCAACATAATATTTGAATACAAATTAAGTTTTTTTCTTCCTAGTCTTTGAAAAATATATCATATTAATATGTTCAACAAACAAATATAAAAATTATTTTGAAAATATATATCTAAAGCATTATGATTTATTCAAAAAAATTATGTCCACTAGGTACATATAATAAAATAAGGTAAAATAATATGCCTTATACTGACGTAGAGCTACATAATTCTAGGAAATAATAAAATTAATTATATGTTTTTATATACACTAAGGCAATATATGCATTCCAATAAACAACATAATGATGTAAAAATATGTAAACATACACAATCATTTATGATATTAATGGACAAATCATAGCTTCATCTAATACTAACCATAAGTAGAAATGGTTCATATTAATTTCCACAAATCATAGGTTGAAATGAGAGTGATATGATAGAATTTAGGTAAAAACAAAACCACAACATTGTATACCTATAAAAAAAAATTGAGAAGAAAGAATTTTATTCTACAAAACTCCTCCAAAATGTTATAACAAAGAAATCAAATACCAACATATGATTTTTGCCACCCATATGCTTAAAAATAAATTCAAAATCCTTCCCAATTTTATAAAAAAACCATAAAGTGATTCAAAAATGAGCATGGGGGTATGTCTTATTACTTTATTAAACCTAAAATTTGCATAATATCAAAGAGTATAATTACAATATGTGTTATCTAAGTGTAAAGTCATTTAATTTTATGCAAAATGAAAAATAATGTTTTTAATATGTTATTCATAAAATTGATAATAAAGGGTAATATGACATCAAATTTACCTTTACATCCTGACATAAACATTAAAATAAAAATAAAAAATAAATGGCATCTAACTCAACAACATAAATGTCCATAGGTTTTTGGTATAAAAGAAATCAAGACCTTGTAGACCTGCATGAAATATAATTATAAAAAGAAGAAATTTACAAAAAATGGAAGGTATTAGGTAGGGAAAAACAACTATTAACAAGTCATATATTCACCCAAATAAAAAAAAATGGACATCAATAAAATTTCATGGCCATAAAACATTTTGATTTTTATGGATATCAATTGATTTTTTTGCACACCAAAATAATGTTTTGTTAATTCAATGGGCTAGTGAATACTTGGACTTTTGAATAAAATGTGCCATAACAATCCACATTTTTTTTCTCATAATACAAACACACCAACACTTTTTGAGAATAATAAGAATTGAAACATGACCATATTCAGTCTTTAACATCTAACCTTGTCCAAATGATCACATACATAATGCAAATTTCATTATGGTAGGTTTAATTTTAAACATTACCATGGATGGAAAAAATAATTAAATGTCATTTATAAAATTTATTTACCTCTCATCAAATAATTTCTCCAATAACCTCACCAATAAAAAAACATACTAATGCTAACCATATCTTAGCATAAGCTCATGTAACCAACAAAAGACACATGGCTCTTCCCAAACTATTTTATTACATAAACCCTATGAAAATATACAATCACTCTATTTATCTAAAATGTTTTGTAAAATATATAAAACCCCATTTAAATCTATTTTATTAGCTTAGATAATCATAATCACCCATTACCAATAACTTAAAAACCAAATCATAAAAAAATATTGTTTCAAAATATATGGCTCTCACTCTTAAAAATTGAACCAATATACCTTGACAAAAGAGATAACTATACATCATTATTTGTATCTACAAACTTTATTTTAGAATTATAATTATATATCAATGTCTACATCATTAATATCTAATCTATCAGCATTGAGATACTTAAAATACACCATATTTCAAACCTGCAATCTATATTTACTTAAACCAAAATACAATATAATAATTATTTTAGATCTCAAAAATTGCATGAAAAAATATCTAGAACCGCGTTAATCACTAATATAATTTTAAAGAGTAAAACTATTTCATTACCAATGGAAAATAAATAAATTCATAATTGAGTATCGTTTCCATGTTTATGTCTATCACCATTGCATACTAAAAGTTTCTGCCATGAATATACATATCCACTCCAAAACATATTAAGAAAAAAATTATATTAGTGAAAAAAAATATATAAATAAATTATTTATTCCACATTTATGTGATGGAATTGATTTAATATTTACCCATTTTGTAAATTTTTCATGCCCAATATCTAATCTATGCATGGTAAACTATAAAAAAAATAAGGTTTAGTTACCCCCCTGAATAATAAAATTAATGTTTCATTGTCTGAAGAAAATAATATTAATAAATTTCTTGAAATAAGATTACCAAATAATAAAACACAAATATTAATCATATTTATGCCTATCAAAATTATAAATTAAATATTTTTTGCCATTGAGATAGGGATATTACTGAATCATTCCTTAGAAGCTACATTTTCATGATGTAATTCAACGTAATAAACTAATAATATCTTACCCTAATTAGTCAATTGAGATCTAGAGGTCATCTTATTTTCATAAGATATGGCCTAATATAGTCCCACTCAATGATAATTTCATCACACTTAGTTCTCAAATCATCTCATTTCTATGGAATTTTTAACATATGAAGAGGTGGCTATGGTAGCTTGATTAAACAAGGGGAAATACTAACCAACTATATATTTGGCAAGTTCAATTGATCCCATATGAACTGCCTCACTTTCCACATGTGTTATCAAAATGGGAAGTTTTACCTCATATATTGTCATCTAACTACCATAATTTCCTGTTAAAAAAATACATAATATCAATGAAAAAATTATCAAAGTAACTTATAATGTTTAAATATTTTATAAACATATATAATTAAATGTATCTTTAGGATGAACATGAGGCCATGAATATGTGCCCCACCACTATCTCCTCCTCTATGATGTGCTTCTAGGGAAACCTATACCACAATAGGGAATAAAATTGGGTATTGATGTGCTACTCATAATCATGTATTTGTTTGAGTAAAATTATAGTCATATAAAACTCAAAAAATGATAAATTGAGTGTGACTAATGAACCCAACCCATAGGTCTCTCTTGCTTGCTCTCATGACCCTCATAAGCATCTTTTTATTGATTCTTAGTCATCCATAGTCTTCCAAACTTAATCCCAGTTGAGTTACACCCCTTTTTCCATGACTAATCCATCTCCTTTGTTAGGACTTGTTCCAAAGTCTTAACGTTAGGTTAGTTTTTTGGTAGAAAATAAATTACTATTGTAAATGGGGCATGCATATTTTATAAAGACACCCCCATAAAATAAATAAACTTAGTTTAATTATTAGGTAGTTTTAATGTTTATATTTATTAATTAGATTTACTTTAGAGGTTGTTTTCCTGTATTTAGTTGGTTATAGGGTTAGTTGTTTTTACCGGTCATTGGTAAAAACTATATAAATCATGTTTGCATTGTGAAAGGGTTAACGGAGTAAAAGCACCCTTATGTACTTGATTTTTTGAATTATTAATAAAATACTTGTGCACTCACACTAAGCAGGGACAAGGTTCAACCTATTTTGATCGTGGAGTTATCAATGGTATCAGAGCATGGTTGGGAGCACGGTGAATTCGAAGGAGGAAGGTGAAAAATCATTTCACGTGATATCATTTGGCATAAAAATAAGGTATGCCATATAAATTGATTTTTTTAATTGGTTTAAATGTTTGAAAAATTATTAAATTATTTTAATTTTTCAAATATTATTCACATTTAAACCTGTATTTTCCATATACCACTGTCTGATCATTTTTTATCATTCATACTCCATTTTTCCTCTATTAAACCTCCTCATTTGGCATAAAAAATGAATTTTAGCATTTAATGTTATTAATTCATTATTTTTTGACCAAAAACCAGATTTGTACGGCCTTATTGTTTGAGAAAAACCTGTGTAATGTTTATTCATGGTTGCCTTTGGTATTTTCATCCATTCTCAGGCTTCTTAATATCCAAATAATCTGCAAATTGTATTAAAACCCTGTGTTTGCATTCATATTGAAAATTTGGACATTTTTTGCACTTGTACGGCCTTTCAACATCCAGGTTCATTTGGAATCCATTTCCCTGCATAAAATACTTTGAAAATTTGCAAAAACATAGTCAAAATCTGTTCTAGCATGCCTGTATAGATTTGTACGGTCTATAGGTGAGATAAAATAGGTAAAAGTAATTTCTAGCAGCAGCCATGGTGTCCCAGGCAAGCATGGCATAGTATAAAAGTTTAGAAATTATTTTTGGCTGTTTCTAATGTTTTTTTTATCAAATATTTGCTGCTGGGTCCCACCTGGGAGAAGATTGAAGTGGAGGCTGAAAAGAAAGGGAAAAATTTAAATTTAGTCACTCTCATGTAATTTATTTTTTTTATCTTCCCTCATACACAAAAATCTAGTATAAATATAAATTTCTGAGTATAATGTTCTGTAAATGATCTTAGAGCGATTGATTAAACCTATTTTGTTAGAAGCTTGCAAAGGAGGAGGTCAAGGGTTCAAATCCCTTCTTTTGGAGAAAATTGTTTTTGCTTTAGAATATGCTTTTTTTGAAAAAGGAATATTCTCTTTTTTAAAATTTAGAATATTTTAAAACACATACTTATTGTATTGTGTTATTTAATTTTTTCGAAAAAGGGGCAAAATTCAATCATTTTTCTTTTGCATTGTTATGGTGAGATATGGGTGTAATTGGTGAAATAAGGTTGTAATTTGGTGAAATAAGGATGTAATCATTGATTTTTGGTGTGGTTAAGTGCAAAACCCATAAAAAATACTTGTTTTTTCTTTTACGCTCTATGAGGAGGTTAAGTGCAAAACCCCATAGCAGCAGTGTCTTGTGTAGTGAGTGTGATATTTGTTTCATTTCTTTTGTATTTTGTCGCACATTTCTCTAATGCACTTACTTTCATTTCAAAAATGCCAAAAATTCAGAATTTGCTTTCAGATGGTGATAGATTAACAATTTCCAATTATTCAGATTGGAAATGATTGATGGAGGCTTCACTAGTGTTTAATGAGTTATGGGATATTGTTAAGAATGAAAATCCCACATTGCCAACAGAGCAGGCTAAATTAGATATTTTCAATTTGTGTGATTCTAAGGCCTTAGCTCTCATTAAATGTTGTTGTAGTCATGATACGTATGTTCATATTGAAAATTCTCCTCATAGTTACACTGCATGGAAAACATTATCAGATTTGTATGATAAGAAACCTAAGCATAAGAAGATATATATTCATATGCAGTTGTTTAATTTGTCATTAGATGAGGATGGGGATATGGGAGAATATATGTCTAAGTTGAAAAATATCACTACTGAGTACACTAAGGCTGGTTTTGGAAAACTAGATGATGACCTCATAGTTACTGCTACTTTGAAAGGACTACCAGGGTCCTATAGGAATTTTGTTGAAATGTTGCATGTCTCTGACAAGATCACAGGCATCACCTTTGATAAGTTGGCCGAGTTGATTATCCAACATGACCTCTCTCTACCCAAGAAATCCAAGAAAACTGAAGAAGCCCATGTTTTAGAGTCAAATCCTAGCTCATCTTCAGCTGGGCATCAAAACAATAGAGGAAATAGTTATAGAGGGGGTCGAGGTTACAGAGGAGGCAGATATCAAAATAGAGGTAGGGGTCATTCACATAATAAACAATCTAATAAATCACATTCACATGAAACAAGTGATCGAGGACATGGTCATAATTCATATAGAGGCAGAGGTCGAGGTAGATCAAATATTCAGTGTCATAGATGTGGAAAATTTGGTCATATTGCCTCAAAATGTAGGATTCCTTTTGATAAAATTCGGAGGCCACAAAAAGCAACTAAGACTAACTCTGCTCAGTATGTCGATCATGACTATGATGAATCTAGTAATGTTGCCCATGAATTCGCATTTACTTCTTTGGGGCACATTGATTATGTTGAGTATGAGGCTAGAGATGAGCTCATAGATGTATGGGTTTTAGACACAGGAGCAACCAAACACATGACATTTAGGAGAGATTTCTTTTGGTCTTATAAGGAAGCTTCTCTCTCTTCAGTTACCTTAGCAGATAAGTCTATGCATACACCACTAGGACTTGGTTCTATTCAAATTCTTCTTCCTAATGGGTCTATAAAATACTTGGAGGATGTTTGGTATGTTCCCACATTGAAGAAACACTTAATTTCTTTGGTAACTATTCGAAAGAAAGGTTATCAAATTGTGCTTGAAAATGGGCTCATTTACATCAATTCAGTGAAGGATAATTATAAAACCATGTATACCGGCTATGAAGATTGTAACTTGGTTAGATTGCATTGTAAGGTGCTTCCTCCCAATATAGAACTTGTAGAAGTTGTTGACACAGGTACATGTACTATGTCTACACAACGGTTATGGCATCTCCACTCTGGACATTTGAATATCCACTCTTTAGTGGATTTATAGAGATATGGTATGGTGAATGGGTTTCTCACTTTTCACAAAGATAGTATTCTTTGTGAGTCATGTGTTTTAGGCAAACAAAATCAGGAAAATTTTCCTAAACAGTCATCTTGGAGAGCTAACAGATGTTTACAGTTAGTTCATAGTGATGTATGTGACATGAAAAAGTCATCCATTGGTGGGTGTAGATACTTTGTCTTGTTTATTGATGACTTTTCTAGGATGACTTGGGTATTCTTTATGAAAAATAAATCTAAAGTTTTCGCTAAGTTTGTTGATTGGTTACACTTAGTCGAAAAAGAAACAAGTTCACATTTGGCCACTTTTCATTCAGATAATGGAGGTGAGTATACCTCTAATGAATTTTTAGACTATTGTCGAGAACATGGAATTCATCAACAATATAGTAATGCTTATACTCCACAACAAAATGGAGTATCTGAACGAATGAATAGAACTTTAGAGGGCACGACACATGCCATGTTACACTATAAATAGCTTGATGATAAATTTTGGGCCGAAGCCATTGCTACTGCAGTGTATTTGAGAAACAGGTCCCCCACAATTGCACTTTTGGGACAAACTCCATATGAGGCATGGTATGGGTTTAAACCCAAAGTTAAACACTTGAAAGTGTTTAGATGTCTTTGTTTTGCTTTGGTTCCTCCTAAACATAGAACTAAGTTGGAACCATGAAGTCAAAAATGCATCTTTCTTGGTTATTCTGAAGATAAAAAGGGGTTTCATTTGCTTGCATAGGATTCAGGCAAATTCATAGTGAGTCGAGATGTAATATTTGATGAGTTTGGGACTATGAACACTGCAGAAATTGAGTCTCAACTTGATAGATTAGAGAGGAAAAATGCAAAAAGAGATAAGGGTTTGAATAATGGGGATAACTCTTCAAAGTTATGGTATGAGACTCAAATTCCTTCACTTTCCTCTCCTTCATCTACAAGTTCACAGGTTGATGACTTAGAAATTGTTGAAAATTCTCTAAGTCCCCCTTTGAATGATACACATAATGAGAATTCTGGAGTCCCTGATTTGAATAATTTGTCTAAGTATCCAAAATGGGCTCAAAGTACTTTTTCTGACTTGACAGCAGATGAAGTTGGTTTAACAAGGCCCAAGAATTCTTGAAAATAGGTGAACTATGCTATGGTTGTTACTACTTCTTCCACTGAACCATCCACTTTTGAGGAGGCATCTACTAAACATGTTTGGCAATAGGCAATGAAATGTGAGTATGATTCCATACTTAACAATAATACATGGGTTTTATTTGATCCTCCTCCACATGTTAAACCCATCAGATGTAAATGGGTTTATAGGACTAAGTATAAATCAGATGGTTCCATTGATAAACATAAGGCATGACTTGTTGCCAAAGGATATGCGCAACAAGAAGGTATTGACTATGAGGAAACTTTTGCACCAACTGCCAAATGGCACACTATTCATATGGTACTTTCCTTAGCAGCACAAAATGGTTGGAAAGTACATCAGTTGGATGTTAAAAGTGCTTTTTTAAATGGTGATTTATAGGAAGAAGTCTATATGAAATAACCACAGGGTTTTGAACAGGTAGGTGCTGAACACAAAGTGTGTAAATTGACAAAAGCTTTATATGGGATCAAACAGGCACCCAGGGCTTGGTATGAGAAAATGGATTCATACTTGAAATCCATTGGTTTTCATCACAGTGAATCAGATGATACTCTCTATTTTTGAGTGTAGGGTAAGAAAATGGTGATACTAGTTCTCTATGTTGATGACTTGTTTATTACAGGTAATGATGAAAATCATAACAAGTCTGTGAAGAAGGAATTAAAAGATGGGTTTGAGATGACAGATCTTGGACTTCTTCACTACTATCTAGGCATAGATGTAACTTAGAAAGAGCATAGTATTTTCATTTCACAAACTAAGTATATTTCTGAGTTATTAGAGAGGTTTGGCATGAGTGATTGCAAACCTGCCCTCACTCCCATGGAAAGTAACTTGAAATTGTCCAAGGATGATAGTAGTGCCTTTTTTTATGGCACCACATATAGACAATTAGTGGGAGGTTTGATATACTTGATGACTACCAGGCCTGATATTTCATTTTCAGTTGGAATTTTATCTAGGTTTATGCATGAGCCTAGAGAAATTCATTGCCATGCAGCAAAATGAGTACTTCGTTACCTTCAGGGAACGAAAACATATGGCCTTGAATACTGCCGCAACAAAAAATTCAAACTTGTTGGATATTGTGATGCATATTTCGGTAGATGTGTGGATGACAGAGTGTCAACCACAAGATACACTATGCATATGGGTTTAGCTGCCATTGCTTGGTGTTGTAAAAATCAGGATACAGTGGCAAATTCATCAACAGAATCAGAGTATATTGCAGCATGGGATGCTTCTAGAGAAATTGTTTACCTTCATTGTATTCTTGAAGATCTTCAAATTTCTCAGTTTGCTCCTACACATTTATACATTGATAATCAGAGTGCAATCAAGATGTCCAAGAATCCAGTGTTTCATGCCAAAACAAAACATATGGATGTCAAATACCATTATCTGTGAATGCTAGTGGCAAAGAAAAATCTTGATCCAATAAATTGCCCAACTGCCGATCAAACAACTGATATCTTCACAAAACCCCTTGATGGAATCAAATTTGAAAAATTCAAAAAAATGCTTGGTATGTGTCCAAAGACCTGACTTTGGATCATAGGGGGGTTTTTTAGGACTTGTTCCAAAGTCTTAACGTTAAGTTAGTTTTTTGGTAGAAAATAAATTACTATTGTAAATGGGGCATGCATCTTTTATAAAGACACCCCCATAAAATAAATAAACTTAGTTTAATTATTAGGTAGTTTTAATGTTTATATTTATTAATTAGATTTACTTTATGAGTTTTTTTCCCATATTTAGTTGGTTATAGGGTTAGTTTTTTTTACCGGTCATTGGCAAAAACTATATAAATCATGTTTGCATTGTGAAAGGGTTAACGGAGTAAAGGCACCCTTATGTACTTGATTTTTTGAATTATTAATAAAATACTTGTGCACTCGCACTAAGCGGGGACAAGGTTCAACCTATTTTGATCCTGGAGTTATCATCCTTAGGTCCCATCTACTCAAAATAGTAGTGCCACACTTGGACTATAGCGCAAATGCCACTTTTATCTACTTTTTGTGTTCTTGTCTTAGTGAAATTTTAGCCTCAATAGTTAGTTTATTTGAGCTCCCCATCTTTATCCTTGTCATCCTAATGTGAGCACATTCAACCGATGACTAACAGATCCCTATAAAATCCCATTCAAATATCATTTGGAAAGGGTTGGAAAATATCACTAAGCAAGCAAGAATACTCAAACATTATTCCCTATTCTCAACATACAACTAGATAATACACTTATAAGCTTATTAAAATCCTTAGACTAGCCCTTAGCCACCTTTAATACATCCATTTTATCATTTTCATATTCATACACTCAATTTCACAAAGCACATCAAGTGGGAGAACTACATATGGCTTGATCCCTCTTTGGAGTATTTGTATGTAGGCAGTGTTCACACATAATGGGTGTGGATACACATTTTATGAATATTACACACACTAAACTCCCCTCATATTTATCAAAATTAGTCAAATCATAATGGATTATATGTTCTTAATATAATATATACTCTATAAAGAGCTCTATAGACTTCCAATTATTGAAACTTTGGATAGGGTCGCATAGACCTGATGAACAAAACCCAAAAAGCTTAGATCCTTAAGATAATAGTGGGAGAGGTAGACTATAGTGTTTGTGCCACTCCTATCTACTTTTGATGATCCTATCCAATCATAAAACAAAGGTTAGATCCTAATTGACAATAGTGCCCTAGTCTTGCATAGTGAATCTCAGACCCTGTCTCAGCGATAACAGCGAGTTTTCAACTAAGTCTTACTTTCTCCCTCTCATTACTATTTTTAGAAAGGTTAAAATTGAAATTTAATTTACAAATCATTAGGTTAATTATTTTAAATTTATTTATTTATTTTATTACTCAAACCCTTCAACTAAATTAGGAATAATACACCAATATTCCTAAAATTGTTAAATCATTTGGTAAACTTGATTTATTTCATTTGCACATAAAAACCCTATAAACCCTAGGGTAAATTTCTTACTTATTTTTCCTATATTTTTTTGATTTTTTATCAGTATAATAAAATAAAAAATTACCATTAAATTTTAAAATTTTGTAGTAATTTTAAAATAATTTTCTTTCAAACCCTAGTTGCCCATATTACGTCCTAGTATTTTCCTATTAATTTTCCAATAATTTTTTTATTTTTTATTAGAATATTAAAATAAAAAATTCACTTCAAATTTCAAAATTTAGTAGTAAATTTTAGAAATATTTATTTTTCAAAACCCTAGTTGCATCTTCTAGGCCTTTTTAAATCACAAATTTTCCAATAAATTTTTTATTTTTAACTTAAATATCTAACTCAAAAATTCACTTTAAATTTAAAATTTTCATCGTAAATTTCAAAATAATTATCTATCAACCCTAGTTGCATAAACTAGGTCCCACTGCTTCTTGTGGTATCACCTTACATTCTAAAAATTAGATTTCAAAAATGGATCTCACTTATTTATCTTTTTTCCTTACATTTATTATAAAAAATATGGAGACCATCATTGGTCCTATCATGTACATGAATGATGAAGTTTACCATATGTTAATATAAAGCTTTATTCTTTGTGTTTCATGTTTATTTTTCATAATATGGGGTGATGTTAATAAAGTTATTATTAAACGTATTAAGATATATTTTGTATCACCTCCCTTAAAGGCTTTATCCCATGTCGATTCATGTTTCATGGTCCAGTTTGCTCATCCCCAAGTCACTACCCATCGATAGAGAGCTTATTTGACACCCTTTATCCCTCTATAACCTTGACCTATTGATTATCTCTGATCTCATCTTGTAGCTACTACTAGTCCTATACATATAGTAGATAATGCAGTTAGAGTTGTTACTTGATGTGCCACCATGTATCATCCACCTAATCAAGAGCCTCACCACCCTCCCATTCCTTTGCATCCTAGGAATAACCCACTAGCATAGGTGGATCCACATAAGGCATAAATATTGTTGATTAGTTGAGAAACACACCAACTAAGATTTCCATGTTGGAACTACTTTAAAAAGCTAATGTGTTCAAAGACATTCTCTATTAGGCCCTCACTTAGGCTTATATGCCCATTGATTTAGAGCTTCTATGCCCATTGATTTAGAGCCTTCTTATTTTGCATTAGTGGTCAACATGATAAAAACTATAGAAGGTGTTGTTACTTTTGATCATGATGACCTGCCATCTCAGATAGTTATTGATCAAAATTTACCACTATTCATACAAGCTCAAGTCAAAACTAGCATAGTTAAGAGAGTTCTAGTTAATAGTGGTTCAAGACCTTATACATGTAATATTAAATTCTTATAAACCATGGGAATAGATATGGCATCCATGTAAAAATCATAAAATAAAATTAGAGGTATTGATGATAAACCATGATAGACATTGGGCACCATTGGTTTGGATATCATCATAGGACCTAAAACCCTCTCTACATGGTTCTAGGTCATGTTGGGTCCTCTTCATTATAATATTTTACTCAGATGACCCTGGATACTTGTTATGGGGGTAGTTCCTTATACTCTTAATCAATGTGTTATGTTTCTCCATGATGGATACCTATAAACATGTCCAAAATATAACCATCTACTTAGATATTATCAAACTATAGAGTCATCTTCAACTATATCATTAGATGGGGCACCTCATATCATAGTTTAGCCACCATCTAATTCCATTTATCTTGATCATATACATATATATGAGGTTGGATAGAATAACACTTCTCACACTCCTTTGCTTATAATTGTGTCCTCATCTCTAGATATTCATCTAGTCATAGCAGCTTCAATCATTCTAGCTACTCCATCGATCATAATTCCCACACCCATTACAATTATACATTCACTGACAACAATTCTAGTAGTATCATTTGATTCTATAGATATAATTATTCCATTAGTTATAAACACTCTCACATCACTATTATCTTTTACTACTATAATTGATGAGACTCCAATATCATAGCTACCTCTTATGGTAAATTTAGATTTACCATATGTATATGATGTTGATACAGATTCCTAAGATTCTTCAAATGATGACATGACACCCACACTCATAGATGACTATTTTTGTGCGTTGATATTTATGTCGATAGGCACAAAAGAGTACCAAGATGAATTTATATCTCTCATTACACATCCTACATCACTCTTAGCATATTTCACTACACTAATAGGATATACTCCACATTTGTATCCACAAATAGATCACTCGACACATACAATTCACATGGTTACCTCCATGGATATAGAGCTAGTCATTTATATTCAAGTAGATAGCACACATCATCAATCATAGATTATGTTATAGATGTTACTTAACCATGAATTAATAACATTATCTAAAGTATGACATAGATCTATTAGCATATTATCATAGCAGGATGGTTTCCCATTTTATCTTTTTCATAGGATCACAAGCCATGATACAAACTCATGTACAAATTTACAATGGAGATTATATAAACTACAGATTTAGGGTATTATTTAGATTATTGCACCACTAATACTAGCTTCTCCACTTCCAATGAAGCAATATACTACCAGAGCTAAATGTCCCATAGAAGAATCAACAACTCCACCACTAGAGCAACCTTCAATTCACCTTTGGCAAGATGACACCATGTACATAGCTTATACAACATATGATGATACTTATGATGATTATCTTAAGTAATTTGATGATGGTCATGATCCCTTCCTCCATCTTTATCCCTATTTATCTCCATCCTTGGACCCTTTACCCCCTCTATCCTAGTCTTTTATGTCATCATGTATATATTGCTTTATTCATATGCTTGTATATAGCCTTTTTTCTAATGTTTGTATATAGCTTCTCTTCAAATTATTGTACATAGCCTTCATGTGATTGATTTTACATATTTCATAACATATTCAAAATACTAAAAAAAATACAACATTCAAAAATAAAAAAAGTATTCAAATAGTTTAAAATACAAAAACAATAAAACATTCAAATATGCCAAAACATCAAAATATTTTGTTTGTATGCATTATCCATGATTTACATTTCTACCATCATGCTAGACTTAAATTTTTTGTTCTATGTTATTGTTTATCAATTTATCTACATTATCTTGCTTTACTTGATCTTCTTTGAGTGTGTGCAGTGACATACAACTTGTTGATTGCTTCACTCTAACCATTTAGGGGGCATCCTACTCTTACATTCGAGACATTGTTTGATGTATTTACCCACTAGGGGCATCCTATACATGACTACACCATCTAGATTATGTAATTCATATACCATACACTCTACTTATCATTTTTATCTACATTATTTACTAGTTTACTTTGATTACTCTATCGATATTCCACTAGTATATATCACTTGTGTATTTCATAGCATATACCTAGTCTTGTACTAGCATGCCTTGCATACTTTCCCTCTTGCTTTGAATAGTTAGATGTGATTTCATCTATATTTATTTCATGTTTTCCTTTCTTACTAGCATATCTAGATTAATTGCATTTCTCAATTCTTGATTTATCTCTTGTATGTGCATTAGGAAATTTACTAATGTCCTTTGTTTCTATTCTTGTGTGTGACTTAAGACATGTGCCAATGTCCTTTGCTTATACTCTTCTATATGATTATGGATTTCATGTCAACCTTGTTTGTTTCAATTATATGTGTATGTGGCATTTCAACATTCCTTATATGCTTACTTTCCAATTTGAGTGACATGTGCCTATGTCTCGTGTTTACTTGGATCCATGGCCACTCTTGTATTCTTCTTGATTCTTACCTTGTATGCCTATTGCTTGATTGATTTTCAATTACTTTTAATTACATGATCCACATCATGTATTATTTTTTCTTTTTTATATGCCATGATGGGCATTATGCTCCATCCCTCTATAACAACTAACAACTAACCAAACTTCCAATTCTAGTTCAGTATATTACACATGTTATTACATTTTTATATATACCTAGGAATACCTCTATTGATCTAAAAATATCTCACTATAAACCATGTTATATCTTTAGATATCTTATTGATTATCATTGTTATATCATGTATCTTTGTATCATAACACACTTATAGGTCCCCTTTCTTCTAAGAGCAGTCATTATAGAGTCTTCATTCCTACCCTAAAAAGAGGGGGAAATAGATAAGGGTTTTATGATAGAGATCAAAGATCCTAATACTATAACAATTACCAAATTTGGCCTAGGATAATAGTGCCAATATTGGACTATAGCACTAGTGCCACTACTATCTATTTTTGGTGCTCTTGTCCAAATAGTAGAAAAACTAGATTTTCTAGAAGCAGGTAGAAAAGTAGGTTCAACTATAGTTTTGCATTTTCAAACTAATTCAGAATCATTATTTTTTAATACACTTTCACATAGAAAATATAGATATACGGTGAATCATGCATGGCATGTTGGCTCTCACTTCCAATTTTAGATACGGTAGTTGGTATAACTTTTAAATAAGAATCCATGTTTTAAACACCAGTGATTAGGGGTAATGTGCATGACACATTTTTTTTCTTTTCTTTCTATGTTTAGTATTACCCATGCATTCTCAATAGTTGTGTTTCTTATTCCATAAATATGTGGTTGGCATCATTTTGAAGTGTCTTTCATACAAGCCTAACTTCTAGGCATGTATTTCATATAAGCCTAGTGCACTAATTTTGAAGTGGATTTCATAAAAGCCTAATCTCCATCTTTCAAAGTGGTCAAGAGTTGCATAGTCTTTAGCATACATTCAGATATCCATGCCAACATTGTCATATTATAAATAATTCATGGGCTTCAAGATCAATCTCATATGACACACATTTTATAATGATATCAGTTCATAACTTCACTTCACGGGGCAATGATGGATCCAAATTTATATCTAGCCTTTATATTCTTGAGCCACCTATTCAGAGGGATTGGACACATAGTCCAAACATTGATCAACACATGCATGACAACCTAGATTCACTTAATGGGTGATGATGGAGCCAAAGGGCTAGCATTTACATTCTTGAGTCACTTTTAGGGAATTGAGCACTCAACTCTATTTGTGATATTACTATTGGTATAATATCATTCAACATATACCCAACATTACTTAGCATCATCCAGCATCAAAACATGTTTTGTATTGGTATCTATACTTGATGAGGTATATTCATTCCTTTCTCTTCCTCTCTCTCTCTTACCCATCTTTTTTACATTCTTATTTTAAGTATAGTGTATCTATTAAGAACTGATCTATTCTTTGTGTTCTCTTTTAGATTCACACTTCATAACATGCTCTATTTATGCACACCTAGAATCACATAACTTCATGAACTTCACCCTTACATGTAAATTAAGGTACACTTTCTATTATTCTTTTATCCTAGTATTTCACTTTGATACATGACTAGAAGAAAGGGGGGGGGGATGTAGTAATATAAAATGCAAAAATTGGTAAATTGAGTTTGTTTAATAAAACCCAACCCATAGGTCTCTCTTGCTTGATCTCATAACCATCATAGGTATCTTTTCACTAATTCCCAGTCACCCATAACCTTCCAGACTTGATCCTAAATAATCTAAACCCTTTTTTCCATGACTAATCCATCCCCCCAGGGCCCATCTACTCAAGATAGTAACACCACACATGGACTATAACACTAGTGCCACTCCTGTCCACCTTTAACACTCCTATCCAAATGCAATTTTGGCCCTAATACTTAGTTTATTCTAGTTTCCCATCCCTATCTTTGTTGTCCTAATACAATAAAATTCAACCCATGACCAATAGATCCCTTTGAAAACCCATTCAAAGATCATTTGGAAAGGGTTGGCAATAATCGCTAAGAAAGTAAGAATATAAGAAAGACTACTCAAGCAATCTTCCCTATTCTCTACATACATCCTACCAATACACTTTCAATCTTATTCAAATCCTTACACCACTCCCTAGCCACCTCAAGTAAATCCAATTTATCATTTTTCATATTCATACACTCAATTTCATAAAGCACATCAAGTGGGAGAATAGCATATGGCTTGATCCCTCTTCAGAGTATTGGTATGTAGGTAGCATTCCAACACAAGGGGTGTGGATACTTGTTTAGTGAATATTAAATACATTACCCCTCCCCCCAACTTTTTTCTTAAAATTTGTCAAATTATAATGGATTATAGTCTTTTAAGAGAAGATATACTCTACAGGGAGCTCTACAAACTTACATCTGCTAAAACTTCACAAATAGGGTCACACAGACCTGGTGAACAAAACCTAGAAAGCTTAGATCCCCATAACAATAGTGATAAAGGTGGAATACATTACTGATGCCACTCTTTTCCAATTTTGGTGGTCTTATCCAATCATAAAATGAAGGTCAGATCTCAATTTATGATAGTGTCCCAATTCTACATAGTGAATCTTAGACCCTGTCTTAGCCATAGTAGTTAGTTTCTAGCTAAGTCTTATTTTCGCCTTCTCATTACTATTTTTAGAAAGGTTAAAATTGAAATTTAATTTATACAAATTATTAGCTCAATTATTTCATATTTATTTACTAATTATACTACTCAAACCCTTTAACTAAATTAGGAATAATACACCAATATTCCCAAAATTATTAAATCAAAAACCAACACCATATACATCAAGAATATCAATAATATGGTATATCTAATTCAAATGAATTTTATTCAAATTGGTCTCACTAGTTTAGTCTTAGTGACCATCACATCTTTGAGCTCTAATAGAATGGATCTATATATTTGGTGTTAGGGGAACTACTATCTAATTCAAAAAAATGAGTGATGTACTTAAACAAAAACTACTCATAAACATTTGGCCAATGATCACATAAAAAATAAATCACATGAGTCCAACGCTACTAAAATCGATCCTAGGAACACCTTTCATACTTAATGTAAGGTCTACAAATATTAATATCCCTTTATTATCTAGTTATGAATCTAGGGACACTATGTATTACCTCTAAATACAATATATCTTATAGTAATCCATTTATAGACATACATATTTTGATGTTCCCAACTACTATGAGGTATACCTAGATGTAATATCACCATAATATGATCATAAACCCAATAATTTCACAATGTGGTTGATCCCAATCCATCACCAAAACCCTCTCATGTAAACTTATTTAGGTCCCTATATAATTGAACCAATATCATCTGACCCTAAGACCACATAATATTTTGCTCCTCAATATCTGAAACAAATTATTATATCTTATATAAAATCAATAAATCACCACCATTGAAAATAATAAATGATGTTAAAAAGGCATATAGATATGTATGCACATGAAAAACATTCAATATTACAATATCATATAAAAATATAGTAGTATTAGTGGTAGCATACTAGGATCTGCTAGCATGCCAAATCATATAATTACATGTTTTCCTATCTACACCTAGGCAATAACACCTTATAAGGTCACACATGTGCCAACCATATGAAGTCTCAAAATCCTCCACACATACTCAAGTATCACCATAATTTTTCTCATGATGATATAATATGTAAAAACATCGTAATCCTTCCATTTTGTTATCATTATCATCACATTCATATCATATATAATCACCTATAAGCATCCAACATTAATTAGCCCAATCATGTTAAGAGTGGCTCCTTCGGCATCACTAAATGGTAAAACCTACATAATATTCATCATATGGTGATTGGATATGATAAATATGGATTTTACATGATAAATTAATATTTACACTTTAAAAATATCACTTATTTCTCAATCCTTTAGATTTGGACCTTTTCGATACTGTGAGGTTCATGTTCATGATCTAATTATGCCCAAATACTTATCCCATAGTCTAATATTTATATTTTTATAATGTAGATCACATGTAGCCCAATGTATGCTTAAAACATGACTAATATTTTACACTATCCCCCCAAACACTACTCTTTAGGTTAGGACACTAGTTTTGATGCTAGTGTCTCAATTCTAATACTAATGACTATACCTTATAAAATGTGAAATTTTAAAATATTTAAATAATTATGGGTTGGCATATAGTAAATCAAAGACAAATCTAATTCATTATAAATATATCAATTACATAAGTAAGAACCTACCAGGATCACTTAATCATTTACACAACCAAGTTTTACTACCTTATTATTTCTTACTTACAATTTAGTAATAGGAATAGTCTTGTTAAAATCATTAATTTAGAAGTTATCTCACTACATTTAGTTATATATATCATATTACATAATTATTCACACGTAAGCCCACATAAGGAGGAGAACTACATCAGTATGAGGCCCTATTTGGGATATTATTTATGTAGTAATCTTTCTTTGACATATGGGTAGTTGAGGTTCACTCAAATTAACATGATCCCACTAACTTATATTTTGTAAGTTGGCATGACCTAAGTAGATGACTTAGGTTTTTAAGATACACACTGATATATAGAACATGTGTACATGATCCAGATAGCTAATTTGCAAGGTAAAAATGAACTTTAATAGTTTCAGGTGTAATATACATAAAATAACCTATATTTTGTATATGATATAAACATTAATTTATAGATAAAAATTTCAATGATGTAGTCCCTATTTAGACAATAATATATGAGACGATAGAGAACAAATTTTCATAATCTAAAAAATCATAGCCGAGCATTCTCAATACTATTTTTGTATCCACAACTCCCATATATGATTGTGCATCATTTAATAAATTAAGTATTATTAATTATTCATGTTTATGCAATTAAATTAATTTTTTACATTAAACTTTATATTTTTAGCATATCTCTGTAATTAAACAATGTATCAAAATGTATTGTGAATATATAAATTATTTACTTGGACTACTTTTCAAATATCATATTCCCTAGTTGATTAGCATAGTCTCTTTACCCTTATTTTTGAAAGGGTTAAACATTTGGTGAACCCAAAATCTAAAATTTCATGCATACCCTTAACTTTCTCTAGGGTTTTCATCCTTCTTAAATTCTAGATTGATGTCATTACTTAAAGTTGGATATGATTTTTTTTCCAATTATTGTTAGCATCATTTTTTCTCATTCATAATAAATAACAAATGTTAATAACAAAGATCATTTTTAAAATAAATGTAAGGAATCATTAATTAATCATATAAACACAAATCAGGAATTAATTGATGTGTTATTAAATTACACACTAAATGAAATTAGTAATGGTGTTAAGGCTAATGCATCCACATCTAATAATAATTAATCATTGAATGATACTAATAATGATTCAATTAAATTATCCCTCCCCTTGAGTACACCAATAATTACTACATCTATTGGGGAACATGATATAATTTGAAACAATTTTTCGATGAAGATAAATAAAAACATGGGAAGAATCAATAATTCAACACAATTACTAGTTTCAATGCCTTCATCAACACAGGTGATGTTTGCATCCCATTTGATTACTTTCAAAATATCCAATCTTAATCCTAATGGGTATAGTATGAAAACCCTTATCCATGTTATTCATGATTTATAATCTAAGGTTTCAAATATTGAGATAAAAACTTTAAAGTCAACTCGTGTTATTGATTCATAAGATGTATTGCATAATCCTATTGCATAAAAGATATCATAGCACCAGTTATCAATTAGTACTCTAGCACCCAAGTTCATGCGAAGTGTGATCATGGACATCATGTTTGATATTTATATGAAACATGTCTTAATTATGCTTCCAGTGATAATATTTTTGCAATATCATTTCTATGAAGCCTAAAAGACTATGATTTGATATGGTTATATGATCTACCAGTATTATTAATCAAACCATTCAATACTTTAATTAATTAGTTTATATCATGATTATCTATTGACATTACTTAAAATATGTCATGCAAAAATTATAAAATTAAAAAAATGAACCAATGATCCCACCATTAAATATGTTTTGAGATACAATAAAATTTTGTCTAAGATGACAAATTTAATGGAAGATAAGAAGCTCAATATATCTTGAAGAAAAGTTTGCTTTCTAAACTACATGAATTTATTGCCTTAAATAAGTTTAAAAATATGATTACTTATGCCATATTATTTGAGACCAAGAAATGAAACTCATTGGATTGAAAACATTTATTTAGTCATCCAACACATTAACTACATCAAAGACAAAGAAAACCAACCTATAAGGTATAACCTCAATAATATAAAAAGGAAATAAAAAGTGGTAAATATAGTGTCACAAGAACTTAATCAACTCATCTTGTTCAATGCACCTAAGAGATAATTTACATGAATAACTAAGTCTCTAGCTTTCATCCTTAGGTAACTAGTGGATTTCCATATCATATCTCTCCTTTCTCCCTTAGAGGTTGATATGATTTACCCTTTACCAAAATGATATGATATAAATGCTTATAATGACAATCACCAATGTGTTTGTCATTCTAAGAATAGATGTTTCAACTTCAATCACAATATATAATACTTTGTTGGTAGTGAAAATATCACATTTGATAAATTTCCAAAGGATCGAGGATCAAAACAAGATAAAAAACAAAACCAAAACATATTAAAAAATATACAAGATCATTATAAAAAAGAAACAAAAGTTCAAATGCAATATAATTCAAATCCTCATCCATCACATTATGATCACCCATTAGATGGGATTATTTTCACACTTACACACAAGATAAATCCTATGGTTACAATACCTTATATTATTACATTTTATGATAATGAAATTTTGGATAATGACTAAGAAATTCATTTCTTGTTTATTAGAGAAAATATTTATCATCAACATATACACAATATTTTGGTTGATAATTTTTTAGTTAGAATGTGATTATAAATAAATTACTCATGCTTTTAGGATATACACAAGACTATTTATACCCTTCAACAAAAATGGTCAAATTATTTGATGGGAAATCACATGATATTAATTTGGATTTACAAGTCGGTCTAGAAAATATGACAACAATTATTTTAGTTTTATCACATACATGAGTCTTTGATATGTTATTAAAATTACCTTGGATTCATAAGTGCACTCTATATTTCATAGATGTATCAATTATATCAACGGAAACATATTAATCATAGATTCATGTGTTTAATATGAGCATCCTTACAACAATTGAATTTTAATCTAAGAAAGCTAATTATATAGCCTACTAAGTTTAATCATGGTTAAAAGAATATGTTAGTCATTAAAGTATAGTACTTAAATATCATTAATTATCTTAATGGTATATCATATACCTCTTAGACTATTGAGAATGAGATTAGGGATACTAGGACAGTTTTGACCTCTTTTCAAGAAATCAACCTCTACCACATATTTAGAGAAGGAAATGGTGGCATAAACCTGGTTACAAATTTGGCGGTCTCTAGTAATTTTATGATCTGGGAACCACAGGGATCAAACCCACCCACCTTTACCCTATTGAACCATATTATTTTTAATAAATTGAGTGTGATCTGGAATCCCTTTTATTAGCTAGCAAACATGCATCTTTTTCATGCCTTATAAAATTTAGCATCATTCTAAGTTATCTTCTCATTCCCAATCTTTGGTTTTCAAAGTTTGGGATTGGTGCTTACCCTTCTATCCTATGCTAGTTTGTTTGGGTTATTATAATAACCATGATAGGCTCTTTATTCCTCCTTCAGGGTTTCTTTCTTTGCTCTTGATCCTTTCTCTCTAGATTATGAAACTTTGGTCTCTACTCCTATATCTTTTTGAAAGTTATTGTTCCTTCCTTATCCTTTTTTTAGAGGGTTTAGACCCAATTGTTCCTTTTATTTTTTTCCTTGTGAGGATATTTTTTCTTATTATATATTATTTCTCTTTTGGTTTTTGGCATTTTCCATAAGGGACACCTAGGCCTCCTTTGTGCTCGGTCTAGAATCCACACCAATCAAAAGTAGTATTATCTTAGTTAGAACTAAGGATAAAATATATATGTCTAATATGTGGAATAAAAATACAATTTATTTAGATTCTAAAAATTATTATTTTATTAAAAAACCTACAAATTGGGGTTATGTCTATTCACTTTATTATTATTCTTTATATAACTTGAGATCTATGGGTAATCATTTATGGTTTAAAGAGAGGAGATGGATAAGGGATAGAGAGATGAACATGGAGGTAATTTCATTTCATGAGGTAGGTTTTAATTTTTAATTTTCTGATGTGTAGGTAATCTATATTAACAAAAATTTACATTGAGAAGAATTGATCAAGCTAATTTTTTCCCAAAGGTCATCATATCAAAGAGTGAAATGAGGGGAATTGTAGGTTTTTTTTGGAAACTAGATACAAAGAGAAGGTTATTTTTAGGAAAATATAATATGGTTTCTTTCCTATATAACGTAATGGATGTTACTAATGATATTTTGTATTATAAAATTTTAACCATGGTCAATGGTGTTAGTTCGATAGTCAATGTAAAATAAATTTTTAAAAATGAAATTAGGTTGAAAATGGATGGTGTAATTCATAATTCACCAAATTCATGATTATGTATTGTTAAAATGGATGATGAGGTAGAACAAGTAGAACAATTTATTATTACATCAAGTCAAAAAGGTTGATAGAAAAGAAAATGAAGACATTGTTTATGATATGATCTTATAATGATCGATATAATTATTTTAAACTTTTATTTTCCTACTTTTTCATAGTTGGATTGTTTTTTATGCTTACTTTTTCTCTAATTAGAAATAAAAATTTCCTTGTCATTTGATGTTTTAAGGCACAAAGTTAAATATGATTATGTTTCAATTTAGATGAATGTTAGATACTATATTTATGAGCTATATTATCAAATAAGGACAAGTTTTAGTTTATTCTAGGGTGTGATGGTATTATAGAGTTTTGAATTGTGACACTAGATGTTGAGTTATTCATTGCATTCTTAGATTTATGGAAACTGACTATTAGCACATTGATATCATTGGTGGAGGGTGATAACATTGATGTGTTAATTACATTAGAGGCTATGCATGGCATACTAAGATTGTTAATAAATGGGACATTTATGATATACTACATTTTAGTATGGAATTTTAAAATGAAAGTGTCAAAAATAAAGTTGAAAAATGGGTGGTGACTCTCATTGCAAAATGATTCACAAGGTTGTAGGATCATATCAATTTGAAAACCTTACTTGTGATGAATTTTTTAAAATAATATATTTATTATTTTATTAAATGGTGAAAATAACTTTTTTTATAATGTAATGAAAAAAATTAACATATATATCTTTAGTAACAAGTCAATGTAAATTAAAGTATTATCTCCATAGGGAAGAAATCTATGTAGGGTAAAATTCCTAGTAAATATTAATTATCACATGCATATAAATATATTATAGTAATATAAAATTATTCAAATATTATAAACGTATCACACTTGCATGAAAAACACCATAGGCCTAAAAATAATTGTAGACTTGGAAAAACATTTTAGGGTTAAAAATGCATTACAATCCTCAAAGATCATTACAAACATAGAAAATCATAGTATATAAATAAACTCATCACAAGCTGAGAAATTCATCACAATCCTAGAAAATCATCACTACTTTGGAAAATCATGACCATCCTATAAAATCATCACAAGTTTGAGAAATAATCACATGACTGGAAAAGCTTCATGACCCTGAAAACACATTACAATACATAGAAATAATATTGAGCCAATATAATTATCTTAATCATAGAAATGCATCATCATCCTATAAAATAACCACTGAACTCAAAAATAATCTTGGGATTCTAAAAGCATCACACATTATAAAAATCATCACTAGCCTATGAAATTATTACCTTCCTAGAAAATAATCTCAATCCTAGAAACACATCATGTGATTGTAAAAACATAACATGATTGGAAAATAATTTTAATATGATAAAACTTATTAAATATATAAAATTTCATAAATAATTTAAACACATGTTGTATCGGGTGAAATCCTAATCTTAGTTATAAAATTTAATCTCGATAGAAAAATTGTTATTTATGATAATGTATGTTTTTATAATTTGATTATTATATAAACCTATAGTTTGTAATTTGTAACAAAAGAAGTGATTTGAATTACATCATTATGTTTTTTTATTAAAATCCATAAATGGTTGATTTATTTTCATGTTAAATTGTTGATAGATTCAATAACATCATATTTTTAAACTAATAGTGAATTGAGTATTAATATCTAGTCTAGATAGGGCAAATTAATAATAAAGGTTCAACTCATACATGAGAAATTTGAGAAAAGGATAATTAAAATGATAAACAATATATTTCATATTGTTCTCTTAATGTTCAACATGTATGTGTGTAAAATGTGAAAGAGAATAAAATAAAAAATAGAAAATTACCGCACTTTTTCATCTCATCTTGGCCATAATAAAGGTTGCATATACTAATGGTGACACATGTGAGGTAGGTAAACATTAAATTAATACTTTGACATGTGCACACACCAGCTAACATTTTTGGAAAATTTAATGACATAAGTTAGCATAACCAAAGGTTCATAATATATATTTTCATCAAAAACCCCATTAAGTGTAGCTAATGTATATCTATATAAAAAAATATAGTCTTATAACACTTAAAAAATAGGTTTTGACAACATTGTCTAATGGGATACCTATGTATAGATTTTATATAAATTAGAATGTGATGAAGAGTGTTGATATGGACACTAATATATATTTTTTATGTGCATTAATGTTGAGACACTTTAACCACCAAGTCAAACTAGGAATCGATGACCTATATAAGAATCACATAGAAGAAACACTAATATCAAGAAATAACATAGTAAAGACACAAGGAAACATTGCACACCTATCCCCCATCAATGTTGAACTCAATGGGAGATGGTAAAAATAACTCATATATGTTAGAGTGATAAATGATTAAAATATATATTATTAAAATATATATAAATGTTGCATCTTCCATATTTATAATTTTCTTAATCTAATGATGAAAACATAGACTAGTAAAGCATGGAAATATCACTCATCATAATACGATTTTTTTTTAAACATAATATTCATTGATTCCCATTTAATTAATATAATCATTATATAAAATTATTTAAAAAAACTTCCACTTAAAATTAGATTTGACATGAAAAATAAAAAAATAGAACAAAACAATAAACATCATAGAGTTAATTGCACCATGTTATAAATAACATGATTTTATTAATAAATTTTAAATGTACATTAATATGGGCCTAAAATTCTAAACATAACCTATAAATAATTAATACACAATGTTGGATGAGTTTAAACCAATGTTTAGTCTAGTCACAAAGTTATCCAATATCTTGTATTTTTAGCATGATTAAAATTACTAAATGTAATTTCAAACACCTAGATGATCTCATATGGATCTCCAAACATCTTGTAATTATCCCATCCTAATTAAGTGGTTTATGTTTCAATTATTATTTCTCTTATATTATTTTCCATGAATTATATCTCAATCAATTTAATGATTCAAAAGTTATGGACTCTGAAAGATATGTCTCTACATGAATCTCCTTTGGTTGAAAATAACTCAGTGCCTACAATTTGCCCTTATTATATTCCTAAAATTAAATCTTGCCAATATTTCTCAGCTATCATTCTAAAATATAATTTTTGTCTTTTTGTTTTAATCCATCCCAATGTACCAACTACTTGTTATAGCTATTTTGCCTTATGTTCACATTCTTCTTTCCAAAACATGTACTATCATTTTTTCTTCTTCCTTTGTACCTGTTGCTTCTAATACACTTATTCATATTCTTCCCATTCATCATATTCACCATGAAAATCATATAAATATGAAACACTAAATACTAGGGAGATATCAAAATTATATGGTATACTCACCTCATTAGCATTATCATTGATTTTATTCATATTTTTGTATAGAATAATTTTATTTTACCTAAACCTATATATTCCTTTGGGAAATAATATGTTCAAAAACTACACCATCACCAAATCCATTTATTCAAATTCCTTTGACCTTCTTGTTACATATAACATTGTTTCTTTATAATTTTCATTACTTTCCTAAAAATAATTATTACTACTTATTGTAAATGTTGTATGTGCTTTGTAAATATTTTTGCATCATCACTAACTCATTCTGTAGTTGGTATGTACACCAAATATAAAATACCCATAGTATTTATACCATAAAAAATGTTAAATATTATTTTTCCTATTAATATTCTCACTAAACTATTATATTCAAACTCAACTTGTGGTAAATACAAGCCCATTCCTTATGCTTCTCTCCAACTATGAATCTAAACAAATTTCCATTATCCATGTTTACTACTTCTGTTTATCCATGATCTATTTATGGATGTTATAAACTAAAAAAATATATTTTAGTTCCAAGTTTATTCCATTGAGTCATGAAAAAATGAGTTATAAATTTTGGGTCTATATCTAAAATAATGGTTTTTGGAATACCATGTAATCTCACAACATATTTAAAAAATAGTTCCACAAATCTTGTGTCATCATTTATTTTCTTAAATTAAATAAAATAAACCATCTTAGAAAATATATTTACAATAATAAAAATTGAATCATTACCTCTCTATGTGTTTTCCAACCCCAACACAAAAATAATACTCAAATCTATGCATGGTCATCTAAGAAATGGTGATGGTACAAAAAACCATGTATTTTTTGGATGTCCCTTACCCACTTGACATATCCTACATCTTTAAATATATATTTCCACATCTCTCTACATGTTTGGACAAAAATATTTATCCTCCACTAAATCTATTGTATTATTATTACCAAAGTGTCCACCTAAACCATGATTATGTAAATATCTTATGATATTATCTATTACAAACCCAAGTAGAGTACACAATTTTTTTCCATTGAAGAGATAGCCATACTATATAAATTACTCATCATAAATAGTACTTGTATCACCTATTAAAGGATTCCCACATTGTTCAATTATATTACCAAAATTTTAATTAGTATCATATAAATCATTAAAAACCTCAAATCTAACCACTTCACTCACCATAGTAATTAATAGTGTCACTCTCTTACTCAAAGCATCAATTACCTCATTCTATTTTGCTAATTTACATTTCAAAATAATAGTATATGCTTAAAAATATACACCCACTTTGCATGCCTACTATGTAACTTATTTTTAGTGTTCACATATTTTAGTGCCTCATTATTCATAAATAGGATAAACTCATTAGGAAATAGGTAGTGCCTCTAATTTCTTAAATTTTTTGTAATGGCATAAAATTTTTCATAACTTATTTTTAGTGTTCACTTATTTCTTACTTAATTCAATTTCTCATTGAAATATGCAATTGGTTTTCCTTGTTGACCCAATATAACACCAATTCACACATGTGAAACATCAAAATCCACTAAAAAAATATTGTTAGAATATTTTAATGATAAAATAGGTTTTTTTATAATACTATTCTTTAATAAAAAAAATATTTTTTTATTACCTTTGTCCATAAAAATTCTTTTTTTTCTCGTGTAATACCTTATTGGTGTAATAAGACTACATAAAAAAATTTAATGAACTTTTTGTAAAAAGCTTCCATACCATGGAAACTTCTTACCTATGTGATACTCATTGGAACATGCAAATCGATAATTTCATTTAGATTTTATTCATTCATTCTAACATCATCAACTGAAACTACAAACCCTAAAAATTCTAAACTATTCTCCTTGAATCTATATTTCTTCATATTGGCATAGAGTTTTTCCTTTATTAACAATTATAATACCATTCTTGAATAACTTAATTTGTCTTATTTATTTTTAATCAATATTAAAATTTCATCGAAATAAGCCACCACAAAATTACCAATGTAATCATGTAGCATGATGTTCATCATCATCAAAAATTTGTTGAATGTATTATATAATCTGAATGGCATCATCATCCACTCATACAATCCATACTTAGTCTTAAATGTTGTTTTCAATTCATCTCCTTCATGAATCCAAATATGATATTAACCACTCCTTAGATAAACCTTAATAAGGTATTTACATTATACAAGCACATCTATCATATTATCTAAATGAATTATAGGAAACATGTGTTTTATGGAAGTTTTATTGATTGTTATACTATCCATACACATAGTTCATCCCCCATATTTATTTAGATCAAGTAATGTTGGTGTTAAAAATGGAATCATGTTATCCCTTACTATGCCCTTTCTCACCAAAATGGAAACTTATTTATTTAATTGTACATGATATGTTGGACTCATCCTATAATCCTCTTGATTAGGTATATCTGAACCTAAAATCAAATCAATGTGATGTTGAATGTCTCTCTTTGGTGGTAAACCATCTTGTAGCTTATTAGGTGTAAAATATGAATATTATTTCAATAATTTTATAGATTTTAATAGTATTTTCACCATTTATGTGTCTTATTTATTTATTATTGATGCATAAAAATACCCTATCATATTTGTGTCTTTGATAAATTATTTCATTGAAAGCATAATTGCTACTTTCTATTATTATTTAAGAGGTAATGAAACAAACTTTATACCACCTTAGAAAAAATTATATTTATTCTTTGATCCATTATGGATTGTCTTTCTATCACATTACCTTGGTCTTGACAATAACACATGGCATGCATACATTATAATAACATCACACCATATTTCATATTTGTACATTTTGCCTATATAATCCTTTATTAGACACTTTTTATGTACTATAACTTCATTCCCTATATTAAACCATGAAAACCAATAAGTATAAGAATGATTTTTACATTTCACACATATTTTATCTACCATTTCTTTATAAACCATATTTTCAAAATTACCACCATCTATAATTGTATTGCATATCTTACCTCTTGATTTGCACCTTGTTTGGAAAATATTTGTATCTATAAATCACCACCTTATTTATTTTGCATCTGTTATTTCATTGGAGATATAATTATTTTCCTAATCATGATATTGTTTTTTATGTTTGTTTCCAAAAATTTTATATTTTGTTCTTGTATTTTATCCTCCACTAAATTTGCTCATGGGAGTTCCTCTTACCTCAATTTTTGTTCGTGATATTGCAAACACTCAAATTCTTTATGTCCTTCTCCACATATATAATAAAAATAATACCTACATTGATTTTGAAACCATCATGTAGCACAAGTATTACCTCATCCTTTCTAAAATCCTCTTCATCTTTATCGATGTTGAATGCCTTTCCTATTATCTCATTATTTTTATGCATCATGGGTGTATCCACATCTAGTAAAATTGAGGCCACCTTATCCTATTTATGGAGGTGATTTTCCTCTTCTTGATCCAAATGATCTTCTGAAAGAATGTCAATTTTATTTTTGTATTCTTCCTACAAATCTAACTGATTAACCTCCATAGAAATTTTTCTCTACATGCTCAATAAATATTTAAAATATAAATTCAAACCATTGACATACCTTGTGGCTATCAATTATGTTGTTTCATCATGATCCACTCATATGTAAAGATTATAAAAATCATTCATATGTTCTTGTGTATTTTGATTCATTTACCTTAAATTATGGAATATTTTGTATAAAATTTTTAAATAATCAATAGTAGGAAATTTATCCCTTCACTTCTTCTCCATCTTGCTCATGTTGAACTTCACATCACCCTTTCTTTACCTTTCTTTCTACATCTGACCCCAAAAAATAATTACATGACCATTCAATTTCAGTCATGAAAACTTTACTTTATTATCTTGTCTTATAGTTTTATATTTTAATAACTTATCCATGTTGTTTATATAATCTATCAACTCCTCTCCTTTGTACCTTCCCTCTAATTTGATAACCATTATATCTTCCAATAATGGTGGTTTTTCTCATTCTTATTATTTCTAAATTTAATATTCACAATCTATTTCTTCCTCTATTTCATCTTCCAGTTTCCATTGTCTTTAATTAATGATAATTATAGTTAATTATTCCACTTACCTCTGTATCTCTTCCATAATCCTATTTATGTAATCAATTCCTCCTCATCTACTTGCCATATTTACACATGTCATTAAATAACATAATACTCTCTAAAAAATATATTTTCAAAACTCAATACAAATTGACAATGATATTACCTCCAATATTCAAACTTGATATGATATCAAATGATGAAAACACAAACTCAAAAAGCATGAAAATATTAGTAGGCACATAATTAGAATTTCATGAAACCATAATATAGATTGATTCACATTGAATGAATAGAATAATTACATATAAGTTTTTAAATAAATCTCAATTTGAAACTGGAGTTGACATACAAAATTAAAAAATGTAAAAAAACTATAAACTTACTAGAGTTTATTGTCATTGATTTAAATAACAACTAGATTTTATTCATAAATTTTTAATGCAAGTTTCTATGGGATAATTTTTTTAAATATAATATAAATACTAAATTAAAAATTTTGGACTAAGTTATACATAATTTTAAGTATGGTTACAAAGTTATCTTATTTATATTATTTTTAACATAATTAAAAAATAGAATGAAATTTTAGACCCATACATGATCTCATATGGATATAAAAATATCTTTGAATTATCCCAAAAAATTGAAATAGGTTATTTATATATTCTAATTTATTTTATATTAATTTTAACATAAATGATATCTAAATTAGGTTAACGAGTCAAAAGTTATGGCCTCCAAAAGATAGGTCTTTGCATCATCTAAACCATAAATTTGTAAATTATGAATCAATATTGTTATGCGTGTGCCAAGGGTAAACAAAGAGAATTTAATACATACACATTAATAAGAGAAATTGTTTAGTGCTTGTCAATTAATAGGGATTATCTAGGCTAGTTTGAGTCAATCTTTTTTTCCTTATTCACCTCTCCTCCCCTCATATCTCATATTAAATTGGTTTATGTTCAGTAACTATGATTTTGTATTTTAGATACCTCTTCGTACATTTAACATAATAGGCATGCTACCCCCATGAATTACTAATTTTTTGACCAATTTTGACCCCCAAGGTCAAATGTCAACGTCTATAGGTTAAAACATTTTGTTATGCCTTGATAACCTAGTTAAATATATTGTCATGCCTTTTATGGTCTCTAAAATTCTTCATAAATCCTTATTATCATTGTTTAAGGTATTTTTGGAGAAATTGAGGCAATGTCTTATAGTGGTCATGTAATGGTAAAGTCTTGTTATGGAGTGATGACAATAATTCAAGAAGTGTTATAGGTATTTAGGTTTAGTTTGAGGTCATTTTTTGTCTTAATTACCTCTTTATAACATTTCATGTTGATTTGTAAACTTTAAAATTATTTTGTAGACTTTAAATTAAGCCTAATAAAAAAAATGGTGATTTTGCTAAATTTCATGAAAGATAAAGATTTAAAAAGATAATAACATATATAATAAACTATCTAAGGACCTTGGAGTAGTTACATAACCTCAACATATTTCATAAATCTAATAAGATGTGGAAATATTGAATTTAAACACCTTAGAGGGGAGTTTTGGCACTTGTACAAACTTGTTAACTCATATTCTAGGTGAAAATGATTTAAAAGTATCCCTTATGATTACACAAGTAATTTTAAATATTTATATCAGGTTTAAATTATAATAATTGTATTAAAATCTCTCTCTCTCTCTCTCTCTCTCCCTTCACAAGATCATGAAGGTTATTTTTAAATGCATGGTACAGATCATATAGGTGGATTTGGAGGATAATAATTTTACCAGAGTGAGAGAACCATATGTTCTTATAATTATTTTAATTGGCAAATATATTTATATCCTTCTATTTATGAACAATACCTAAGGAGCTAAGGTGCATTTTTTAAGCTTAAATACCCACAAGATGAGTTTTGTGCAATTCCTATGCAAATGTGAACTTGTTGTCTACATGAAAATAATTATAAAAGGTACTTATAGTTATGATAAACCATATTACATATTAATCCACTAGTTTGTCACATGTGGGAATTCATTTGGAAAAGAAAGTTGCTCTTTTGCATAGTTTACAATTGATTGTCAATGTTTCTTTATGTTTTAGGGTTCTCAACATGTCCTAATAAATATAAGTAATTATCTAGTGTATTAAATTATAATATAAATAAATTAAATTCCATATGATCATATAATAATTAGATAATACTTTTAAAAGGGTTGTACCATCTTTTACCTTTTGAGCTATGTCCTAGAGTTGCCTACATAACAGGATGAATTGAGTGGGGCCTAAATCTGCATTTCCAACAAAGTTCAAAAGTTATGACTTATTGATAAAATTTTTTATGAAAATTAATAATTAATTTAGGACATTAGTGACCATTTTTTCAATTTTCACACTATAAAACAAAAGGTTTGAGACCTACAAGTTTGTAGACCTGTAGGTCTACAACTTTAAGATAAGTCCAATGAAATGTGACAATGTTTGAGTTGAAGGCCTAAATATGAAATAATTTTAATGGGTTTATTTTTGAAAAAAAATTATTGGAATAATTAAGATAATATAACATCTAAAGTAAATAGAGAGTTGAGGACAGAGTCTACAAGCTGAATGCTTCTACATAGGCCTATGTATGAAAACAAAGAAGATAGAGGTATGTGAAATGATATGAAAAGGGAAAATGAACCCTATGAGAAAGTGAGAAATATCTATAAATTAATTTTTAATTCTTAAAATTTTCATAATGCCTATATAATTCTAAACTCAAAACCACATACTCAAACATTTCACCAATCAACACCTACAACCATCTTTAAAGAAGGTAGAATACATAAAGGTAAATGATGTATGAGAAAGGCTATGTGGGTGGAACTTATAATGAGTGAATCACTCATGTATCATATAAATAATTATAAAACTATATTGGTACTTTAGGATTTAAAAATAATCTCATATGTGGAGCTCAAGAGACCTACAAGTCTGTTAGGTTAATAGGCTAGTTTCAAACCTAAGGAAGGGGAAGAGATCATGAAAAGCATTGGGGATAAACTCAAATGAATGTATAGGAAAGTGATAAAAACATTTAATGATATTAATATCTAAATAATTTATAGTTCAATTTGACTATATATATCTTAATATAACCCTATAGACACAATCAACATCTAGAGGTTGTTAAGGCAGGAGGATTGGTTGTAAACCTAAGAAGAGTGTCACCTTAAGTCAATGAGGAGGGAATTTGTATAATATAATAATAAATAGATGAAACCATATTATATTTATAAACTAAATGGACCTAAAATAATAATTATGAGGAAGATGAGTAAAACAAACTCTAAACCATTATATACAGTCCTAATTACAAACTTGCCTACTTGGCAAGGTAAAGTTGCTAGTTTAGAATGAATAAAGGATGATTGAGAGAAAGTAAAATATTTGAATATTATTTAATATATACAATAGGATCTCATTTGGATACTTATACTCAATATCCAAACAATTTAAACCCTATTTGAGTCTGCACAACCCAACTCACACACATGCATGCCTGTCTTAGTAAATGAAGGCTATTATTTAGGATGAAAATAAGGGGTATGAAGTGGAAATAAAATAAATTGGAGGGTTAATTATTAAAAAATAACCATATTTAAATATAATTTAACATATATATTGAGGATAATTATATTATTTCTATTAAGACCTAATGGGTCTAAAACATATACATATGCCTACCTAAGTTTATGAGAAATACTTGTTTGTTTCAGAGATTTAAAGATATGTGAGAAGTATGAGAGAAGTTAAAAAATATAAAAATGTTTTTATAGTGATTAAATAATTCCATTAAACCATTATACCCATCAAAATCCAAATATAATGATGATAAACTCTATTTTGGGCTAGACAAGCTTAATTACATACACAAACCTATATGTAATCATGAGAAAGGAAGTTGGATTGACCATGAATTGAATGAAGAAATTGAGGAATATTAGGAGATGTTAAGGAGTATATAAAATAATTATATGATGTTATAACCCCTAAAATTTGATAAAATTAAGTGAACTTAGTTAGCTAGGGTCACTAGCATTGACTTGCTCAAGAACCCTAACATGAGTTAGTGAAGACTACAACAGGTTTAAAGAGATAATAAATTTTTCAAAACCATGGAAACAAGTAAATTATTTTTTCATTTATATCCCTAAAATTTTAATATCCATAACAAACTTTAAGATTCCACATACATGGATCATCTCTCTCTTAACCCTCACAAATGCATAATCTACCACCCAAGTGCCACCCTCATCTACTTGGATCTTCCATGAAAAATTAAATTGTGATAAAATGAGTTTGGTATTTTTAGAGAGGTTTATCATCTTCCATATTTTTTAATTTTTTCTTAAGTTTTTAAACCATACAATATGTATCATTGATAAGAACATTAGATACTCATCGGTTGCCCAAACATACTAGTTTCAAATTGATGAGAGAGAAGAGGATATTTATACATCTATATGAGTATAAAATTAATGAAAAAACATGGATGATGTATAAAACTCTCTTGATCACCTCCACATGTCATTTTTTTGTACTTTCAATGTATAAGTGTATGGAAAAGGGCCAAAGAAGGTTATTTCAATTTGTTTGGGAGGTCCATTCAAGGTGTTAGAAGCTAAAAACTAACATGGAGGATACTTAGGAGGACTTAAAACTAAATCACATGTTTTTATGAGGTTTCATTGTGTTGGAATACTTTGGATCAAAAATTTAGTCTCTACGTAGGGAGGCCTAATTGAGACTTAGTTAAGAGAGAGAACTAATGGAAAGGACACTTCTACTCACTCTAAGGACCCAAAACTTGAAATGAAGATATAAATCCATACTGGGCCCTCAAATATGCCTTCATGTTTTAATTAAATTTTGTACAATTATCTACATAGGGAGGTTTTCATGATTTTAGGCTATAAGGAATGAGGCCAAATTGGAGATTTTGGTGTAAAATGAATCCTTGAGGGTAATTTGAGACCACTAATTGAGTTGTTTCAAGTTTGGTATTATGTGAATAGGCTATCCATGGAGAGTGAATGATTTTTAGAAGATGAACTCATGTTTTGACACTTGTGAGCAAGATTGACCTAATGAGATGAAGATATTTCTAGACACCTAGCAAGAGAAAGAATTAATGTGTCAATATGAACCTGCATAGATCAGTTGAAAGGTGTTAAGAGAAGAGAACAGATGTAACTCAAAATGCCCTGACCATCAATAAAGCTAGTTGTCATTCCAAAATCCAAGGTAAATGGTAATTTTGGAGAGATAGGCAAGGTGTCAAGAAAATATTGAAACATCCACACCACTTGGAGTAGAAAAGCATCTTTAGAATACTAAAACTTGTCTTTAAGGACACTATTTGGAATTTTAAAACTCCTTTATTTCTGTATCTCCTTTTGGAAACTTCTCTCTCTCTCTCTCTCTCTCTCTCTCTCTCTCTCTCTCTCTCTCTCTCTCTCTCTCTCTCTCTCTCTCTCTCTCTCTCTCTCTCTCTCTCTCTCTCTCTCTCTCTCTCTCTCTCTCACTCACTCACTTTCTCTATATATTGAGCCTTAATTGGCTAAGTTTATATCCTCCACCTAGGTATGGTGAAGCCCTACCCATTTACAACATTTTATCAATGAATAATAACTTAGTTTTACCTTATCCATTGACTATTTTCAATATGCAAGCTTGACTAGTTGATCTTGCTAAATGATAGTCTTGATTCCTTCGCATTCTTGTCATTGTTTAGCAGTCATGTTCAGTTTAGAATCATTTTTTTGGGTCTCTTGAAGTTTTCAAATGGAATGTGTATGTGTTTAGTGAGTTTTATTTTTGATAGTGTCATGTCATGACCTCTTTTCTAGTCCTCCTAGCTTAATCTTGATTCACAAACCTTCATGATAAATATTGATGTAGAGAGGTAGATTTAGATTAGTGTCATGTGCATGGTATTCTATTATTTGAAGTGTGATCTTGAAAGATTGAAGACATGTGTTGATGCTTTTAATATGACTTTACTTGATTTCAAAGTTGTAGAATATTTGAACCCAAGCTAAGTTATTTTCTTCATAGTGTTTTTCAAAAATAACATATTACCATATTTACCAAATAACAATCAGGATTATTGGTAAATTGTATATCTATAAGACTCTAGCTTATTCAATAGTTTAGCTGTTCGGTAGTGATCAAATATATTTAGTGCATCACCTTAATTTGAATAGGTTTATCTCACTTTTACTAACAAGTGTTAGATTACTATTTGAGCTTAACTGATTCATCAAGGGGAGCTAGCCCTTTAACCTAGAGATTCACCTCTCCAATAAGGTACTAAAAAACTTGAGGTGTTTACATGTTACATCAAATTTGGAAGGCTTGAACTAACTTATAAAGGGTGTAAATTTGATTGATAACACATACTTCATACCCCATATTTATTTGGAGCCAACAATGTTAGTGTTATGTAGAGTAAAAAATACTCTACATTTTATTTTGAGTTTCAATTGTGTGCTCCAAGTTTTGTCCCTGTGCATTTTAGTTTTGAGGTAGTGAAGTTTTGACACATAGCACAGGCGTGAGTTTCATTTTTGCCAGAATTTTGTCTAAGTATCAAAGTCACATAAAACATGCCAAGTGTCGTCTAATGGGACACATTATACTTTGTTTCTAAAAGTAGTGGAATGCGCCATGTGTCTCGTGATAACTCAGTGGAACACGACAAGTGTCAGAATCTACATTTCAAGTTTCATATGAGTTTCAAAGGCTTATCTCAATAAGATTTTCTCAGTGCATGTGGAAGATGCCAAGTGGAAATTATGGAAGGTTTCAATATGTTTTTTTAAAATTAGTGGAACATGCCATGTGTCCCTAGCTAAATCTTAGTGGAAGCTGCCAAGTGTCAACATCTGCAGTTTCTTCATTTTGTTTCATTGTGGAGCAAAGACTGTGATGGGCCCTAGGTTTTGTTGCTAAAGTCAGTGGAAGCCACCAAGTGTCATCATCCATGTAAATTTAAAATGAGGCCTGAATGTTTATATAGTATAGCCAGAGCCCTATGGAGACCACCACGTGTCACCTTCTGTAGGTTTCTCAAAAAGTATCTAAAGCTTCCATAGACAAGTGAAAGCCACCACATGTCATTTTTTAAAGATCAAAAAAAAGCACCACCTGTCCCATTCCTCTTTTGAAGCTACTCAGGTAAGAAGTGTTGTGGGTCCCATTTTTGGTAAGTTGATAAAGTTTTTGGAGCAATGGATTGTGACAGATGTCAAATATGGAGCACTCCCGATACAAAGACACAGTAAAGAGTATAAGTTATGTAGAAAGTTCTATGTCTTATGTAAGTGCTATGGAAGTTTCCAAGTGTCATTTTATGGTGCCTCCTAAATAATGAGATAGTTTTCAAGTGAGGCAAGTGGAAACTACCAAGTGTCCTCACCTGTTTCACAGTGAAAAGTGTCACGTGTATCTAAGTTAGCCAATGAACTTACAGGGAGACTAAACATTTCAGATCTAGAAAATATCTTCTGTTAAACACTTTTAGTTAAGTTCTAGTTCAGTTAAGCCATTGGGATTTGAACTTGCAAAGAGGCCAACATTAGAGATCTAAAATATATCTTTTGTTAAACACTTCCAGTTCAGTTAGAATTTAGTTAGACCATTAGATTGGGAATGTGCGGGCAATCTAGAGATAGTTTGATGCCATAAATATGGGTGCAGGGATCATCAAAAAGGGGGAACATAAGATAGAGAGAATTTTGTGCAAGAGATTGTTATCAAGAAGTTTTTTAGACTTTCTTGTTGTGGCCAGTAATATCATTTACCTTTGTTATGTTTTCTTGATTTAGAAAGTTTGTATAACTATGCATGTTTTTGTGCCTTTTATGTGATTGGGAAATTAATAAGAAGACTAAGTTCTATGCCTTTGTTGGTATTTTCGATGTTACTACAAAAATAGTCTAAGTTGTGGGCCTTTGATTCTATTGTTTTCATCTTTTACATTAATCATGCCTAGTTTGCTCTTTAGTGTAATTGAATCCTAAATATAGCTTCACTGTGCTTCATATTAAAGGAAGAATTAAACTCAGGCGCATCACCATAGTAAAATTTTATTTCATTGCATTGGTGTTTGTCTTTAATTTCTATCCATTTTCTCACAATACTTTTTGAGATAAAGAAGAACCAAATTCTTTAAAATCTGGAGGTCATTTTAGGTTGCAAGTCCCACATTCCTGAAACTTCCCATTGTTGGTGTTGGAAACAGTGAAATTTTAAGCATCAACAACTTTTGGCATGCCTGGTGAGATGAATTTTTTAAAGAGTTGAAGAATTTTTGGTGTGTTCTTCAGCCAACCAGCCTTTGGAGTTTTTAATCAAAACCAATGGTGACTCTAAGTTAAATTAGTCAGTTAGTAGTCCTGGTGCCATCAAGAAATCACCGTTCGGTATGTATAATTTTGTTACTCAGAACCATGGGTCTTATGCTCCTTCATATATTTTCGATCAAGATTAGGTTTTTTCATGGAATCACCTCAACCAACAAGGATGCATATGGTTATGAGTTTTTCCCTTCACATGTCTAATATGACTAGTCTTAGCCCTATCATGAGCTATATCAGTCTTATGCCCAGTCTTCCCAATATGTCACACCTCATACTCAACCTAATCTCTTTGTCAATCGACCCATTTCCACCTTCAAACAAGCACTACTAGGATATGAAAATTATGTAATAGAGCTTGACACTAGAAGGGAATGCATCTATGAAATCCCTAATCATGTCATCCATCAAGTGAGAAATACACTAGATCTAGTTAAGAGTGAATAGACTCCCATTGAAAGAGCCGATTGTTAAAGGCTTACAAATGAGATGTTGGATGTGAGTGGCTTGATTGCATCTTTGGAAGAGAAGCTGAGTATTCATGAGAGGCATCCTTACCAAATCTATCAACTTGCATATCTGCTACCCCAAGTTTCATATCAGACATATGCAGCCCCTGCTCATGATCCAAGTCGAGCCTGTCAAGGTCCTTTCCCCAATCATGAGGCTAGTCCTTTTCAAGTCCCTCCCACCCTTCATCAAAAATCTTCTGGTTTTTCATGGTAGCCTTCATGCACTCCCCACTTCTATGATGATTCCTATGAGCTCCAAGAAAGACTCTTTCAAGAAAATCTAGCTAAGCAAATTGAGGAATTAGAGGCAAAGGTGAGATTGCTTAGTGAAAGAGAGATAGAGCTTTCAGACCTTAGAGGGGAGCATATGCCAAAATATATCTCTTATACTAATCCTTAGGTCTCTTAATATGATGTCCAGATTCTGAGTTGGAAGAGGGTAAATCATGAACTAGCTTAGGACCTTGAAGAAGATAAAATTATTGATTCTTCCCAAGAGAAAAGTTCTAAACCCAAGGTCATGAGTTGGAAACAAAAAATGGAATCATGGGGTAGAAAGGAGGAGGAGAAAAGTTTATTTCAAAACATTTAAGAAGTCAAGGCTTCTCTTACTCATGGTGATAATCAAGTAAAAGATCCTACATTTGAACACAACCCATCTACACCCCTCCAAGAGAGCTATCAAGCCACATCTGATATAGATGAAGTGATGGCCAAATGGAAAGAGGAGAATCATTCAATTCCAGCTTAAGGATTGCCTCCTCTCCCATATATGTATAACCATCAGTCTTCCACTTCATCCCTTCTCAAAGAGGAACCTTTTTTTGGAGGAAGCAAGTAAGGAGGAGTGTGCTCAGTTCATGGTTGGTCAGGGAGATTGCATGAGTGCAGATGAGAAGGAGATCACCATAGGTACACCCTTTGATGAAAAAGAGGAAAAGTCACAAGATTTTGCCTCTATCTCTAATGAGGAAGAGATAATTTCTAACCTTTTGTCACTTTTTGAAATGTCAAGGAGGAGCATGCAAACTTCCTTGATCATGTTTTGAATGACTTGTTTGAAGTTATTAGGGTAGGTTACACTATTCTTTAAGGAGGTTGTGAGCTGGCTGTAGGTGTAAAAGGTAGCATTAAGACTCAAATAAATATGCAAAATTGTTAAAAACTATCAGTCTTAGAGGTTGGTAAATTTGAAGATGATATTTTTGAAGTCATCAAGGAGGATGATCATGCAATGGAACATGAGCATGAGGCAAAAGGAGATAAGCCAAAAAATGATGTATATCAAAGGGCTTATGGTGATGAGCCAATAGCTATCAATTTCTTGATGAGACATGCTAGCATGAAGTACCAGCATTTGATAGGCTTCTAAGAACAAGAAGAGTATGTATATGATGGAAGCATGTTTGACTCTAATCCACTCGAATGTAGGCAAATCAAGGTGGCAAGCAAGAAAATCAAGTCACCAAAGCTCCATCCCATTCAACCACTTGTCTGGCACCATAATTCTCCTTGCCATGAAGGAGACTTCAAAATTTTTCCCTTTGATCCAAGAGGTAAGCAAATATACCTGGTTAGTTGTATCATAGTTAGATAGTTTCCCTTCCCTTATTGCTCTATTTTTCCATTTTTCTTTCCCACTCTTTATTTTAGTAAGTGTTCTTTAAACACGTGGCTATAGCTTAGAGTCTTTTCAAATTTTAAAAAACCCATGCATTCATTAAATCTATCTCAAATCTCCAACATTCCCCAAGGTACCTTTATGCAGCCACTTTTGTGACGTGTCTGACTCACTTTCCCACAAAGATTTACTAATATTTACTAATGTTTATCTAGTTTTAATGTCATTTTTGAGACTTGATGGGTCATTAAATACCCCATAACAAGTGTTAAAGCTTAACATTGTCTCAAACATTCTTGCATCTGCTAAAAAATACCTATTATCTACAAATTTCAATTCATAGCAAAACCTTCTTAGTGAAAGTGCCTTCCTTGTTGCAAGCTCCATACATATTACATAAGATCACTGATTCCAAGTATAGATATAGATATCGAGGAGGCATAGTCTTCACAACAAGGGTATGGGATTTACAAATCCATTGATAAGTTTCTCACAAGCAAATCATATGTTTCAGCCCCTGCACAACCCTTAAAGACCTATCCACAGACTAGAGTCCCTAAAATTGGTTATGCAAACAACCCAACAAAGGTGAAAGATTTTGTAGATGGAATCATGGACCCAATCCTTCAAAATTTTGGTAAATCTCTAAGAGAAGGGGCACACCAAAGATGTATTCAGAGGGCCAAGGCTAGACAATATGAAACATTCGTAATGAGGATATGGACTTCTCAACTGGCACAATTCATTATCCTAGGTGTATATCCATGCCCTAACTTGGTTAAAATATGCGCCAAATTGTTTCATGCACCCTCAAATACCATACAAAAAAGTCCATTCATAGTAAAAATTACACCAAAGGCCATCAGGGACATGTTGGCCCTGTATCATGACAAGAGAGCCACATTTCCCACCATTGCCAAAATGCAAAAAATGTGGGCAAATGTCAATAATCAATTGAGATTTCTAAGATCAGAGTTGCAATTAGGGGAAGATGATACCATTATGCCAGTACTACCAACAGCAAGAGCATAATTTGCATAGGCCAGTCAAGAGGCACTTTCCATGATGGCTTTCATTTTTGGAATGAAAGAGGATATAACTGTCTATAAAGAAAAAATGGCCATTCTCTTCAAGTTAAAAAATGTAGACAAGACTCATGAGTATCGATTGGATTTCTCAGAATAGATTTCCTATTCAATGGTAGACTAGCTCACCCATTTCAAATCTAAAGGGGTTTTCAGGTATTCTTCTTATTTGTTTCACCTCATATTGTATTAAAACTCTAGAATCATTTCCCAACACATGCATCTAAATATGTATGACCCCAGTTTTGGTCATAATAGGACCATTCCTGTGTCCGCATGGACACATATCTTGTCCAAAACTAGTGACCCATATGAATTTTGGAACTTTTTGTTGCCCTTGCCTTTTTTCATCTAAGCCTAGAGCTGGTTGAAAATATATTGACTCCAAGTGTCTTAGGCCTTATGACAAATTTCACTATTCCTTGTGATTACTTTTTTGGATCCAATCATACTATTATTGGAGTCCATGGTTTTAGTGGAGAACCAGTTTTGCTACCTAAGATTTTGACCCTTAGGTTAGCATTGTTAGAGGTCACCTGACAAGTGTCTTTGGTGGATAATGACTATAGCACTAGGAAGAAAAAGAAGAAAATGTATGATATTCTGTGGGTAATGAAAAACATGGCCCTAAAAGCTAGAAATGTTGAGCATGTGTTGTTGAGAAAGATAGCTTTCTTGGGATTCTTTTTGATTAAATATAAATGGGGATATGACCCAAGTAGTTTCATAACCACATGGGTCAAGAATAACAAGGTCACTATTAGAATTTTGCATGAGGACTGTCCTTTTTGGGAAAATAGAAGAAACCCTTAGGAAGATATTCCTGATTGGTATGTGGAATTGATGGATTTTCCCCTTCAAGAAGCCAGGCCATGGGAAAATTTTTATGTTAAGAAAAAGGATTTTGATTCTAAAATTAGAATGACTTCTGGTTTAATAAGGGCATTAAAGAACAAAGACTAGAAATTTGAGAAAATAGAAGACTATTGGAAGTATAGGCAGGAGATTTGTGAGATAACTCACTCTTTTGGAAATGTAGATTCAAATGAGAAATGGGAGGAAATCTAGGATGAATGTCATCTGTCTCTAGTCTCTAGCCCTGATACAGTGCAGGCCCCAAGATAAACCTCATCTATAGTCACTGTAACTATCTGGCCCCAATCTCTCAGTACCATTGAAAAACAAAAGAGTGTGGTATCCTCACCACCCAAAGCTTCTCCATTAGTGTTAGCCTTTGGGGTTCCTAGTTTTGTACAATCACCACTAGTAGTAGTGGTAAATGTTGAAGAGAAGGAAGCACAGCCAGAAGAAGAAATGCGAAGGAAACATAAGAGGCTAAAACTTCAACCTAATTTAGAGGAGGTAGAACCCTCACAACACCAACCACTGAGTATATCAGTTGCTCCTCAGGTACGTGTTATTTCTCCTTCTTCTCAGTCTCTCTCTTTTTTTATAGGGGTGACAATCCCATCTAGCCAAATAATATCCCTTACCACCTCTGTTGTGCCCATTTCCCAATTTTCCCTACCTATTAATACTCAGGATATTTCATTGACTCATTTTTCCCCGTCTATCCCAAAGAGAATACCTCTTCATATTTCCCCTAGCTAGCATTCAGCTATTCCCTATGGCTTGCCATAGGGTTATCCTTTTGCGGGTGGGCACATTGCCTCTCCCTCTACCTTCCAAAGTCAAATATAAATTGCTAAGAAGGCTAGGGAAGCTTGGATGGAGAAAAAGAGAATGAAAGATAATAAAGCCCTAGCTACACCACATATGAGGTCATAATTTGACCCAATCCAGTAGTAACTAATGGTGACCCATTTGTCACCTAATGTAGTCAAGCTAAATGAGTAGATGTAGCCTGAAGATTATACAATTAATGCAGTGGCTATGGATATGTCACATTTTAGACCATAAGATAGTATTGAGTTGTTGAATGAATCCACTTCTATGGTAGCTACTGATTATTTGAAAGTATCAAAGAAGCTACAAAAGATAGAGACTGATCTAGATCAAGAGAAGGTAAACTGCAGCAGTCTGACTATAGAAATAAAAACTTAGAGTCTCAACAAAAATTTTCAAGATACTATTTATTTTTAGACTCACTAATCTATTCAGGCCCAAAATGCTTCTTTAAAAGAAGAGTTGATACAGGAGAAAGTTGCAGTGATAGCCTTAAGGTGGGAAAAGGTAACATTACAATAAAAATATGACAAAAACTTGCAATAGGTTGCTTAGTTCCAGCAGAAGCTACTGAATGAGTAAAATAATACCGCTACCATATAGGCCCAAGTTTAAGCTGAGCAACAAATAACAAAACAATTGACACTTGAGTTGGTTATTAGGCCAAAGAATGCAGGAGTTTTGAATCTGGTTAAGGAGCTATACATATCAATATAGAAGAGAATGTTTGAGGAGATTATTTATTTCAGACCCTCTCTAACCTTTCTGCTAAATGCATAGAAATTGTGCAAAAATGTGGAGACTTTAGTTGAAGCCACTCTATCAACTATCTCTCTAAGAGTGTTTGATTCTCAAATGCTACTGCAAAAGATATATGATGAAATTGATGGAATGTTATCATCAACAGGGATTGGTGACAGAATGATTGCTACAAAAAGGGTCAGTGAAGTTCTCAGCTTTAATTCCACAGTAATTAATTTCAAAGAGCTTCTAGATGTGGTGAAAGAGGGAATCAAAGACATGAAGCAACATACAAAAGATCTAGTGTAATTAGGACTTCCCTCTCCTTTTCTTGATAACAACACTATATTAATGGTTGATGAGATCAAAACTTTTTTGTTAGCCAGGCAAAATGATTAGTCAATTTTCTAGGATTTAACAAATGATTCATTAGTGCTAGAAATGAAAGTTGTCTTGATCCCTATGTCCTAGCTTGAATTCTATTTAAAGGATACAGTTCATATTTTTTAGAACTTTTCACACAAGGACATCATCAACCTTGATTTAGCCTTCCATGAATTGAAAAATAAGTAAGGACTATCTGATGTTGAGTGGTCTGTTTATCAGACAACCTTACTGAAGTTGTGATTTTTGTCACATTTTTTATACATTATTTGGATTCTTTTTTGAGTAGGCTCAAAAGTCCTCAGGGTCACCAAGAACTATAGAGTAAAAAATAATCTACATTTTATTTTGATTTTCATTTATGCACTCCAAGTTTTGTCCTTGTGCATTTTAGTTTCGAGGCAGTGAAGTTTTGACATAGAGCATGGGTGTGAGTTTCATTTTTGCCAAAATTTTGTCTAAGTATCAAAGTCACGTGGAACATGCCAAGTGTCATCTATCAGGACACATTATACTTTGTTTCTAAAATTAGCAAAATGCACCACATGTCCTGTGATAACTCAGCAAAATATGATAAGTGTAGGCATTTGTGTCTGAAGTTTCTTATGAGTTTTAAAGGCTTATTTTGATAATCTTTTCTCAGTGCACACAGAGGATGCCAAGTGGCAACTACAGAAGCTTTCAATATTTTTTTCTAAAAGTAGTGGAACATGCCACGTGTCCCTAGGTAAAGCTCAATAGAAGCCACAAAGTGTCAACATTCGTAGTTTCTTCATTTTGTTTCATTATGGAGTAAAGACTATGGTGGGCCCGAGGTTTGTTGCTAAAGTCAGTGGAAGCTGCCAAGTGTCATCATCTGTGTAAATCTAAAATGGGGCCTGAATGTTTATATAGTATAGCCAGAGCCCCATGGAGACCACCATGTGTCACCTTCCACAAGTTTCTCAAAAATTATCTAAAGCTTCCATAGACAAGTGAAAGTTGCCATGTGTCATTTTTTGAAGATCAGTGGAAAGCGCCACCTATCTCATTCCTCTTTTGAAGCTGCTTAGGTAAGAAGTGTTGTGGGTCCCATTTTTTGTAAGTTGATAAAGTTTTTAGAGAAACATATTGTGACAGATGTCAAAGATGGAGCACTCCCGATACAAAGACAAAGTAAAGAGTATAAGTTATGCAAAAAGTGTCATGTGTCTTCTGTAAGTGCTGTGGAAGCCACCAAGTGTCATTTTTTTGTGCCTCCTGAATAATGAGATAGTTTTCAGTGAGGAAAGCAGAAACCATCAAGTATCCTCACCTATTGTATAGTGAAAAGTGTCACGTGTATCTAATTCAACCAATGAACTTGTAGGGAGACTAAACATTTCGGATATAGAAAATATATTATGTTAAACACTTCCATTTAAGTTCTAGTTTGGTTAAGCCGTTGGGATTTGAACTTCTAGAGAGGCCAATATTAGAGATCTAAAAGATATCTTTTATTAAACACTTCTAGTTTAGTTAGAATTTAGTTAGACCGTTGGATTGGGAATATGTGAGCAATCTAGAGCTAATCCAATGCTATAAATATGGGTGCAGGGATCATCAGAAAAGGGGATCAGAAGATAGAGAGAATTTTGTGTGAGAGATTGTTATCAATAAGTTTTTTAGACTTTCTTGTTGTGGCCAGTAATATCATTTGCCTTTGTTCTATTTTTTTGATTAAGAAAGTTTGTATAACTGTGCATGTTTTTGTGCCTTTTATGTTACTGGAAAATTAATAAGAAGACTGAGTTTTGTGCCTTTGTTGATATTTTCTGTGTTACTACAAAAATAGTATAAGTTATGGGCCTTTGATTCTATTGTTTTCATCTTTTACATTAATCATGCCTAGTTTGCTCTGTAATGTAATTGAATCCTAAATATAGATTCATTATGCTTAGTATTAAAGGATGAATTAAATTTAGGCACATCACCATAGTAAAATTTTCTTTCGTTGCATTGGTGTTTTTGTTTAATTTTTATCCCTTTTATCACAATAATTTTTGAGATAAAGAAGAGCCAAATTCTTTAAAATTTGGAGGTCATTTCAGGTCACAAGTCCAACATTCCTGAAACTTCCCATTGTTGGTGTTGGAAACAACACAATTTTAAGCATCAACATGTTACACATAGACTCATGATCTCCCTTAGTACACCCTTTCTCACCAAAATGGTAAATTCTTTATTAAATTCTACATGTTATGTTGGAATCATCTTATAAGCCTCCTGATTAGGTATATATGAACCTAAAATCAAATTAATATGATCCTTAATGTCTCTCTTTATTGGTAAACCATCTAGTAGTTCATCAACTATAACATATGAATATTATTTCAATAGTTTTGTATCTTCTACTAGTATTTTCACCACTTATGTGTCTTATTTATTTACTATTGATACATAAAATAACCCTATCATCTTCATATTTGATAAATTATTTCATGGAAAGAATAATTTATACCTTATCTTATTCTTTAAGAGGTAATAAATAAACATTTATACCACCTTTCACAAAATTATATCTATTCTCTACTCCAGCATTGATTGCCTTTCTATCACATTACCTTGTTCTTTCCAATAACACATGGCATGCATCCATTAGAATGACATCAATCCATATTTTAAATTTGTATATTTTTCCTACATAAACCTTTATTAAACACTTTTTATTTGTTGTAACTTCATTCCCCCTATTAAATATTGGAATCCAATAAGTATAAGGTTGCTTTATACATACCATACATAGTTCATATACCATTTATTTAGAAACCATATTTTCACAATTACTACAATCTATAATTGCATTGCATATCTTACATGTTTAAGTGCACCTTATCTGGAAAATATTTGTATGTAGCTACAAATAACCACCTTGTTTGTTTTGCACCTGTTATTTCATTAGAGATATCATTATTCTCCTCATGATGAGATTCTGTTATATGTCCATTGACACATATTTTGTATTTTTTTCTTGTATTTTATCCTCCACCAAATTTACTCATAGGAGTTCCTCTTGCCTCCATTATTTTTCATGATAATGTAGACACTCAAATTCTTTGTGTCCTTCTCCAGATCTATAACAAAATAAGACCTACATTGATTTTGAAACCATCTTGTAGCACAACCATTGCCTTTTCCTATCTAAAATAATCTTCCCTTTTGTTGATGTTGAATTCCTTTCTTATTATCATGTTTTTTTCACCATGGGGATATCCACATCTAGTAGAATTAAGCCCATCTTATCCCCTTAATGGAGGTTATTTTCCTATTCTTGGTCCAACTAATCTTCTGATAGAATGTGTATTTAATTTTTTATTCTTATTTAAAATCTAACTGATAATCTTCTATAGAAATTATTTTATGAATTATCAATAAATATTTAATACAAAACTTCAAACCATCCACATACCTTGTGGCCATATATTATGTTACTTCATCATGATCCAATTATATGTAAATATTATAAAAATCATTTGTATGCTCTTATCTATTGTGATACTTTTTCCTTAAATAATGGAACCTTCTGTATAATATTTTTACAAAATCAATAGGAATAAATTTATCCCTTCACTTATCTTCCATCTTGATCCACGTGTTGATATTATCTTCACCCTTTCTTTATTTCTCTTTCTACAAGTGGTCCCAGTAAATAATTGCATGACCATTCAATTTAGGTCATGAAAACTTACTTTATTATCTTCTCTTATAGTTTTTTATTTGAATTAATAATCTGTGTTGATTATATAATCTATCAACTCCTCTAGATTTAAATTTCTTCCACAATTTATAATTTTCAATCTTGATTCCTTCATTTTTTCCCTTTATTTACATAACCATCATATCTTTAATTAATGGTGGTTTTTCTCATTATTATTATTATTTATAAATTTAATATTCATGATCTATTTATTCTTATATTTTATCTTCCACTTTCCATTGTCTTTGATTTGTGATAATTATTGTTAATTGTTATACTTACCTCTGTAGCTCTTCCATACTCCTATTTATCTGAGTGATTTGTCCTCATCCTCTTGGCATATTTACACATGTTATTAAATAATATAATACTCTCCATAAAATATATTTTCAAAACTCAATAAAAATTCACAATGATGTTACCTCCAATAATTAAAATTGATATCATATCAAATTATGAAAACACAAACTCGTGAAGCATGAAAATATTAATAGGCATAATACTTACAATCTCATGAAACCATAATATACATTGATTCAAATTGATTTAATAAAATAATTACATATAAGTTTTTAAATAAATCTCAAATCAAAATTGGAGTTGACCTACAAAATTAAAAATGTAAAAAGATTATAAACTTGCTAGAGTTTATTTCCCCTACTATAAAAAACAACTAGATTTTCTTCATAGATTTTACATGCATTATAAACACTAAATTCACAATTTTGGATTAGTTTCTACCCAATTTCAAGTCTAGTTACAAATTTATCTTATTTATACTATTTTTAACATAAATTAAAAATAAAATGAAATTTTAGACCCATATATGATCTCATATGGCTCTAAAAATATCTTTCAATTATCCCTAACAATTGAAATATTATATGGATGTATTATAATATATTTTATATTCATTTGATGTAAACAATATCTAAATTAGGTTAATGAGTCAAAATTTATGGCCATCAAAGTTTATTTTTATGCATCATCTAAATCTGAAATTTGTAAATTATGAATTAATATCATTATGCTTGTGCCAAGGGTAAACTAGGATAATTTCATACATACACATTAATAGGATAAATTGTGTAGTGTTTAGTCAAGCAATAGGGATTGATCTAGGCTAGTTTGAATCAATCCTTTTTTCCCAATTCATCTCTCCTCCCCTAATATTTCATATCAAATTGGTTTATGTTCAAGAATTATGATTTTTTATTGTAGATACCTCTACACAATATTTTAGTTATGGCATAATCTCATTAGTGTCATTGAACATGGCTATAGGTGGTAAAATATTAATAATTTTGTCACAATAAATATAGAGAAATATAAAATCAATGGATGTGATTAGACTAAATTACTATATTATAAGCACAAACATGTCCACATATAGGCACAAAATTTGTATCTTAATTTGAACTATCACATACATGCATTGATTTATTTTATTTAACTATCCCTGGTCTCAAACCAAATCAATATAAAATTCTAAATTGTCTTCTTTGTAGTTGTTTTCCAAAAATAATATGTTACTATAAATCAAAAATTTTTAGATATAATTATCAATAAAATATCTATTTTTAGTGTTTTTATTTATTCAAAAAAATTATTATATTTAGGTAGATATAATTTAAATAAGGTGAAAAAATTGGTGAACCTATTTTTTTCTTGATGATTCATTTTCTAATTTTTTTGTAGGGTTTAAGCTAAATTCCTTATTCCCATACACTAAAGTTAAATCTGATCAACCTTTAATGAATTTAATTTATATTTTCTCTATGATTTCTCCTTGATCATTGAATTCTTGATTTCCATGCAAAAAAATATTTTCATTTGTTGGCTTCAATTTATTTATTTTTCTTTATTCTATAAATATTTTTTGCAAGCTGTAAAAATCATAGGAATTATTGTTATAGGAAAATCAATCCCAAATCTAACTTGATATTTAGTTTGAGGTGTACTTCCATAATAATAAAAATATTATACTACACTATATATGAAATTTAGTTTCCACGTACATCATGGTGCATCAAAAACATGTTTTTTTTTTTCATTTTTTAACAATAGGAAACCTTTTGGCCATTTATTTATATAATACACTTGTATATGGGTAGCTCTAGGAAGTTAGTCTCAACATAACTCAAATAAGGGATATTATGACTGAAATATGGTAGAATTTATTCATGCATGTATTGTGCTCCCTATTTCACTAGGGAACAAAGGGAAATTGAGAAACTTAATTTTAAGTTTTGGAAGACTTGGGGCTTGAGTTGTTTATACAACTATTACTAGGAATAACATAAATAGTAGGGATATGGTCACCACTTTGAAAGTCTACAATTAGACCTTACTATAGGGATAGCAGATGTTTATGCAATGACATATTTTCTTGCTAATATTTGTGTATTTTCTTAGTATTTGCCAATTATTTTCCAAAATGTAAATGAATGATGGATATTTACATCATGTGTTGGAGGTACAATCATTGAGAATGGGAGTTAATTAGTGATTCAAGCTATTTCAAACTTCAATTGTAATCCTTTTAAACTCTTAATCAATGACAATAAGCATTCATAAAGCATACAAGATGTTCATAATAATGAATAAGAAATATGATGCAAGATCACACACATAACACAAAATATACATGGTAAAAACTCTTGGGGAATAAAAACCACTCTTAATCTTGCAAACACATGGACTACGTAACCTATAAGATGATTACAAACATGAGACCTTTTAATGAAGAATCCAATTCACAAGGAGCACCCACCCATAAGTATGAACAAACACCCACTTTTTCTAGATGTTGAGCACTCACACAATATCTTATGAAATCAAAAACTCTAGAACTATGATTATAGATCAATATGACTAGAGAAACAATGTTTAACACCTCTCTTTCACCTCATCACACACACTCAAACTTGCTCATACAAGAAATTCATCCAAACACCCCTTTTGGATCACTCTAGGCTTCTTATCTCATCTTCAATATGCTTTGTACATCATTCCATCTACTGAGCACACTCACTCTAATCTCTTTCCTTCATCTCTATCTTCTACTCTGTCAACACCTTCACATTCAAATCTAAAAACCATTACCTTGATCTCCACTATTTTTAGAGTCTTCATGAATATCAACTTTTAGGTCAGCAATAATACTTGCCTTAACCATTAAAACATCTAACTACTAACACATAGCTCATTTTCATTATCATAGGTTGGTCATAGCATCTATGGGTCATACTTAAACAACTACACCTTTCAATTAGGCCTTAGTAGCCTTTATAGGTTTCATGGAGACCTATTACCCCTTTGGAATTTCATCGATCAGATCAAGAACATAAGATCATTTCAAATATATGGGTCCACTCCATATGGCCTCTAAGACATCTTCAAATGAATACTCCTGCCAAAATACTCTTTTTCTAAAGCACAAATTTTGTAAACATTATTATGTACATACAACCACCATTAATGAAGATATAGCAACTTTAAAGCCCCATAACTATGAATATATAAACATTCAAACCTTATAACTAGATTCTATGGATGTATATTTAAGTCATTTATAGCTTTACTTTTTACTACAATAAATTAATTGTGGATCAAAATATATAGATTAAAAACTATAGACTAGTTTTCCCTTGTTAATTTGAATATTTAAATTCCAATGATCACTGAGAAGATTTTAAACATCGAACACTTTGACCTCATCTCATGATCCTTAAAATTTTTCAAAAAACACACTTCGTTAATCTCCTTTAGAGTAGCCTAGTCTCTATCTTGAAATGCTCACATGCCATCAATGCATTCATTATTTGACATATTGACTTCATACGTACCATTGATTACTATATAACAATATCACTTGCTCCATAAAATACTTATCCATTCAGATTAAATGCTCATAATATATCTTCAATAATGCAAATTTGGATATGTATGGGAGCTTAGTCAACTCTATCTAAGAGGCCAACTTAGCACCTTAATAACTTTTGCTATGCTATATGTCTAAACCAAAAACGTGAACCATATAGTCTCCTCACATAGAAGAATCCATCCAAATATCAAGCTGATCCTGAATCCTTCGTGCATTTGAAATATGGCATCCTAAATCTACTCACTCAGTTTTATCTGTCAAGATGACTACCTATGCTTAGACACTCAATTAACTGCTCTAATGAATTCTTTTCACTTCCATAAGCACTCAAAGAACTTATAACACCCCATAGGGTCTATGAAACATGTCCATACTATCAATATCATCCATAATAAGCCTCATTAAGTTAAACACTATCCAAACTATCAATATGATCACTTTGTCATTAATGTACTAGTACCACATGCTCTTTTTGACATCAATGACAACCAATGACTATGGTCAACAATCTCCCCCTTTGTCATTGATGTAAAAATTCCCTCAGAATGACTTCTTACTAATTTGAACTTCTTCATTCTAATCTTTCTGCCCCGTTGACATTAATGACAAAAGATCTCTTCCTCAACATTACAACAATCATTATTTAACATCATATATGCATTCAAATACTATTGTATATTTCCATGATACTTACATACTTCTAATCATATGAATCAATTACTCCTCCCTTAACATGTAACAATCTAAACTTTGACTCCTTTGATCCTTGAACCTAATAAAGTGCTCACAAAGCTTAGGTATATCCCCCTAACATGATGCTCCATCTTATGTCATATATTATTTGTCATACACCAATATAAACATGGGAATTTTTTATCCTTGGACTTGTCTGCCTATAGATTTAATACCTTATCAAAATACGTGACTTGGTTTGATCAAGTCATCATGTCAATCTTATTTAATTTACAACTATAACAAACATCTTTACACTTCTATCATTATTGAAGCATATTCACATATTATCCTCCTTAAATCATACACATATTCTTCAATCTACTCAAGATAATTTAGTTATCTCCCCCTTATCCATTGCATACCTTGACAATTTAAGAGACATACCTTTGTACTGATTGAAATTTTGATCATTACCTAAAACACATAGACTTGATTCCACACATGAAAGATGTCTCTTAATATTCATAGGTAGAGACACCAAATTATCATAGAGGGACAAAAGATCCAAAAACTAACGAGAATCAAATATCTCCATGGTCTTACTTGAAATTCAGTCCTTACTCATCTTTAGATTGACTTTGAATGAGTTTTCAACCTTATTATTTTTTTATCTACGGATCTTGCTTGATTTCCTTATCCATTTGGGAAGATAAATTTTGTTACTTGATACTTGAATTTGTTCCTTATTATGTAATGGAAAATAATCCATTTTTGAACCTATTTTTCATTTACCTACTTAGGCCTCTATTCACTAATTCCTTTTCTTCATGATAGGAGAAGTAGAATTTTGACCATTCTTGTAGAACCTTGTTATGTGACCTCTCTTATGATAATTAAAAAAAATTAGGTTTCTCAAATTGTACATATCCTATGATTTATATATATTATGATTCCTTAAATTTTCATGATTATGTACTTTATCATTTGGTCCCCTAATGAAGGTATTATAAAACTTTTCAATATGACCCAATCCTTGACACTTCTAGTAAAAGATGCCATTATTTCCTATGAACCTTTTTTTTGTCTTGAGTGATGATGTTATTCATGCTTGCCATTGTCTTTCTCATAATTCCATGAAGTTTTGTTCCTTGAGTATATTTTACAATCTTTTGACCTATGACTAGACTGATTGTAAGAGTAACAATAACCATTGAAATTTTCATACCTTATAGCATTTTGTTGTTTGATATGATTTATCTTCATTATATCAATACCTTCATTCCTTGACTGATGATTGGTTTTCAAATCCTTTATCTTGTCTTGACTTACATTCTCTTGTTCTTATTTGTATCCAAGATGAGATCTATCACTAACATGCTTTTGACTACTCAAAATATTGTCAAGATAATTTGAGCTATTTTCACACTTCACAAATGACTTTACCTTACAAGATCTCTTATCTAACTCATCTTTTAATGACTCATTTTCAATCACATACCTTTAATACTCATATGCTTTAGCTTTAAGGATTGTAGATAGAATTTCTAATTGACAACTAAGATGGATGACTATATCTTCATGTTCCTTGGTATCTTCATTCATTCTTGCTTCAAACACACTAAATTGTTCTTCATAGTCCTTGATTTGTGACATCATCTCTTTGTTATTTTCCTTCTCAATATTAATATCTTCAAGAGCATTCATTAATTCATCTTTATTATATAAATCATCAATTGTATCTTTTCTCATAGCTTGATCTAGTTTCATCTTCAAAGACTCTATCTCTGATTGATAAATGGTACACTCTTCATCCTTACTCTTTACTTCATTAAAATTATAAGCTTGAATTTTAAATTTTTGTGTGATATCATCATACTCCTTGACTTTATCACTTAGCCTTCCTTCAAAAATTCTAATTTTATCCTTGTAGGATTTGATCAAGGAATCTTTTTTTTCATTCTTACTTTGTAGTATCTTCATTTCTTCCATAGTATCTAGATATTTATATTCAAGAGTGACTTTCTCATCTTCTTTCTTTGAGCTATTTTTTCCAAAGAAATTCCTGCGTAATTAACATTCACCTTCATCATCACTAAAATCCATGAGCAATGTCTATATGTCCTTATTATAAAAATAATCATCACTATCAGATGTGTTTAATTCTTCTTTTGCAAATGAGTTATTGTCTTCTTTGTGGTAAAGGCTCTTATTACCTTTGTATGATTCCTTCTTTCCATTTTTCTTACTAAATAACTTTTTGCACTTTCTAGGACTCTCAAATTTATTATGTTCATCCTCATGAGATTCCTTATAAGATTCTTTGGGTTTAAATTTGTCCATATTTGGACATATATCTATAAAATGACCAACTTTACCACATGAAAAACATTTGAAAGGAATTTTTTATTCATACTTACATGATCCTACATTCAATTTTATTGCAATCATGGATTTAAGTTGATCTTCATTAATATCAAAGTCTTTAAGACTTAACTTGTTCTTCTTGGCATTTGTCTCCTTTATCACCTTGAATGTTTATTCCTTCTTAGGAGGTCTATTCTCATCAACCCTCATCTCATAGGTAGTAAGGATGCCATGCATTTCATCCATCTTCATCTGAATGAGATAATGAATTTATTCTACATCAAAAACCTTTGAATCAAACTTGAGTTTAAGAGTCCTCAATATATTTTGTACTATGGTAGCTTCGTCAATCACCTCCTTAAAACCTCTAATCACTTCATCAACCCTTAGAAGATAGGATTCCATAGTATCTTCTCTATTCATCTTGAGACCTTCAAATTACCTTTGGTAGGTTTGCAACTTAGCCATTTTTTTCCTTAAAGTCTCCTTCATAGATAGTTTGTAATTTGACCTAAATTTCCTTGGAAAAATTGCATTGGATAACTTTAGTGAATCAACCTCAAATAGACCATAAATGATTGCATTCATAGTTTCAAAATTATTTTCACTCAACTTCTTGCCAATAACACTATTTGGAGGTGTAGTTGATGTAGTGTAACCATACATGATAGATTGCCAAATATCAAAACATAGAGACATGATGTATGCCCTCATCCTTGTACTTTGGAAAGCATAATTTGAACCATTAAACAATGGTGATTACTTTATATAGAAACCCTACATCTATTGACTTACCATATTGTACCTTAGATTACCTTCAAGTTTTTAAACTTGAAATGAAGGTCCTGCTCTAATACCAATTTTTGTAAGTACAATCACTCAGAGGAGGGTGAATCAGTGATGCAATCTATTTCAAACTTAAATATTAATCTTTTCAAACTCTTAATAAATGACCATAAGTATTCATAAATCATATAAGATGTTCATAAAAATGAATAATAAATATGATGTAATATCATACACATAACACAAGATATATGTGGAAAACCCTTTTGGGGAAAAAACCCACTCTCAAGCCTACAAACACATGGACTACTTGTCCTATAATATGATTACAAACATGAGACCTTTTAGTGAAGCACCCACTTCATAATGAGCACCCACCCCTAAGTATGAAAAAGCACCCACTTGTTCTAGATGTTGAGCACCCACACACCCACACAACACCTTATGAAATCAACATCTCCTAAATTTTGATTTCAAAACAATTTGATTGGAGAAAAAATGTTTAACACCTCTCTTTCAACTCATCACACACACTCAAACTTGATCATACAATCAATTTATCTAAACACCCATTTTGGATCACTTTAGGCTTATTTTCTCATCTTCAATCTACTCTGTACATCAGTCCATCCACTAATCACACTCACTCTAATCTATTTTCTTCATCTTTATCTTTTACTCTCTCAACACATTGACATTGAAGTCTATAAAACATTAGCTTGGTCTCCACTATTTATATTCTTCATGAATATCAACTTTTTGGTTGGACTTAATACTTTCCTTAACCCTTAAAACATATAAAATGCTAACACAGAGCCTAATTTCATTATCACAGGTTGGCCATAGAATCTACGGGTCACACTTAAACAACTCCACCTTTTGATTAGGCCTTAGTAGCCCTTATAGGTCTTATGGATACCTATTACCCCTTTATCACTTCATCAATCATAACAATAACATAATATCACTTTAAAATACATAGGTCCACTCCATATGACCTCTAAGACATCTTCCAATGACTATTTCCACCAAAAACACTCTTCTAATAAAGCATATATTGCTTAAACATTATTCTATACATATAACCACCATGAATGAACATATAGTCAAATTTTAAGCCCCATAAATTTGATTGTACAAATATTCAAACATTCTAACTAGATTTTATGGATGTGCCTTGAATCCCTAACTCAAAAACTATAGATTGGTTTTCCCTCATTAATTTGAATATTCAAATTCCGATGATCATTAAGCAAATTTTAAATATCAGAAACTTTGACCTTATATCATTCTCCCTTATAACTTTGAACAAGCATGCTCCATCAATCTCCTTGGTACTAGCTTAGTCTTTATCATGCAATGCTCACCATTGATAATTGATCCTCTCTTCTATGATCATGCTACTTGGTATCCATACATGCCTTCTAAGTATCCTTTGACATTTTGACTTAATACACACTATTATATCATTACTAACAAGATCACATGCTTTATTGGATCTTCATATAATAGATTAGACACTCTTCATATATCTATTGTTCAATCTTTATGATTGTGACACATGTCATTAATGCATTAATGCTTTGAAATATTAACTTCATACACATTATTGATCACTGCTGACAAGATCACACACTACATTATATCTATGATCTGATTAAATGCTCACTATAGATCTTTGATAATGTAAATTTGGCTAATTATGGGAACTTAATTAATTTTATTTGAGAGGCCAACTTTTCACCTTAATAAATGTGGCTACACTCCATGTCCAGACCTAAAAATTGAACCATGTGATCTCCTCACACATGGGAATCCATCCATATATCAATATTCTCATAAAACCTTCACATGTGTGAAATATGATGTCATCACTATACTCACTCAGCTTTATCTGTCAAGATGACTACTTGAGCTTAGATTCTCAATTGACTAATCTAATGTATTATTTTTACTTCTATAAGCACTTCAAGCACTCATGAAACCACATAGAGTCTATGAAACATTTTCATACTATCAATATCATCCATAAAAATCCTCACTAAGTTAAAAACTATCCAAACTATCAATCTGATCACTTTGTCATTAATGTACTAGTACCACATGTTCTCTTTGACATCAATGAATATGCTCAATAATCTCCTCATTTGTCATTGATGGAAAAAAACCCTCGTAATGACTTTTTAATCATTTTAAATTATTCATTCTTATTTTTTCCCCTTTGACATTAATGATAAAGGGTCTTTTCCTCAACATGCCAACAATCATTATTTAACATCACATATGTATTAAAATAATATTTATGATGATCAAGATACATAATTTCAAGCATATGAATCAATTGATCCTCCCTTGACATGTAACAATATGAACTTGGACTCCTTTGATCCTTGGACCTGACAAACTACTCACAAAAAATATAAAACTCCCCCTAACATGATGCTCCATATTATGTCATCTATTCTTTATTATACACCAATTTAAACTTTGGATTTTTTTATCCTTGGACCTATCTCCCTACATAACTCATAAGCTATCTGATCTCATGCATGATTATTTAATACCTTGTCAAAATACATGACTTGATTTGATCAAGTCATCATGTCAATCTTCTTGAATTCACAACTATAGTAGACATCTTAACACTTCTATCATGATAAAAGCATCATCACATATGATCATCATTACATCATGCACATCTTCTTCAAGCCACTAAAAATAATTGAGTTAAATCCTCCTTAGTCAATTCATACCTTGAAAATTTGAAGAGAACATACTGTTATACTGATTGGGATTTTGATCATTACCTAGAGTACACACACTTGATTTCACACGTGAAAGATGTTTTTTAAGAATCATAGGTAGAGACACCCATTTTTCATAGAGGTAATAAATATTCCAAAAATAAGGATACTTCAATATCTCCATGTTCTTACTTGACTTTCAGTCCTTACTCATCTTTAGATTGACTTGGAATGAGTTCTCAACCTTATTATTTTCTTTTATCTCAAGATCCTACTTGATTGCCTTTTCCATTTGGGAAGATAAGGATTGCTCCTTGATAATTGAACTTGTTTCATATTATATCATTGAAAATAATCAATATTGATCTTATTTTTTATTTACCTACTTAGTCCTCAATTCACTATGACTCCTTCTCTTCATGACAGGAGAAGTAGAATACTGATCATTCTTGCAAAACCTTATTATGTGACCTCTCTTATAACAATTAAAAAAATGAGGTTTCTCATATTTTAAATACCTTATGATTGATATATATTATTATTCCTTAAATTTTCATGATTATATACCTAATCATTTGGTCCCCTGATGAAGATATTACAAAACTTTGCAATATGACCCAATCCTTGACACTTGCAGCAAAAGATGTCATTCGCAGCAAAAGATGCCATTATTTCCTTGTGAACCTATTGAACATATTTAGTGATTATGTTCCTCATGCTTTCCATTATATTTCTCATAATTCTTTGTAAATTTATTCCTTGGTGATCTTTTACAATCTTTTGACCTGTGACCAAACTGATTGCAAGAGTAATAATAACCATTAAAATTTTCATACCTTGAATCATTTGGTTGTTAGATCTAATTTATGCACATTATATAAATACATTTGTTCCATTATTGATGATTTATCTTAAAATACTTTATCTTTTCTTTAGTTACATGCTCTTGTTCTTCTTTGTATCCAAGACTAGATCTATCACTAGCAGGCTTTTGACTACTCAGAATATTGTCAAGATCATTTGAGCTCTTTTCATACTTCACAAATGACTTTACCTTAAAAAATGTCTTGTCTAACTCAGATTTTAATGACTCATTTTCAATCACATACCTTCAATATTCATTTTATTTATCTTTAAGTCTTGTAGACAAACTTTCCAATTGATAAATGAGATGTTTGACTATATCTTCATGATCCTTGTTGTCTTCATTCATTCTTTCTTCAAACACACTGAATTATTCTTCATAGTCCTTTATTTTTGACATCATCTCTTTGTTTTTTTCTTCTAAATCTTAATATCTTTAATATAATTCCTTAATTCATCCTTATTATCTAAATCATCAGCTGTATCTTCGCTCATAGCTTGATCTAGTTTCATCTTCAAGGACTCTATCTCTGATTGATACATGATACACTCTTCATCCTTACTCTTTAATTCTTCATTAAAAGTACAAACCTGAATTTTAAACTATATTGTGATTTCATCATGCTCCTTGACTTCATTGCTTAGCCTTCCTTCAAAAATTACAATTTTCTCCTCATATGATTTCATCAAGGAATCTTATTTTTTATTATTTCTTTGTAGTATCTTCATTTATTTCACAGTATCTAGATATTTATCTTCAAGAGTGACTTTCTCATCTTCTTATTCTAAGTTATTTTTGTCAAGGAAATCACTACATAATTAACATTCACCTTCAAAGTCACTAAAATCTATGAAGAATGTCTCTATGTCTTTATTATAAAAACAATCATCACTATCAGATGTGTTTACTTCTTCTATAGATGAGTTACTATATTCTTCATGGTAAAGTCTCTTAATAACTTTGTATGATTCCTTCATTTCATTATTATTATTATTAGATAACATTTTGTACTTGCTAAGACCCTTAGATTTCTTATGTTCATCCTCATGAGATTCCTTATATGCTTCTTTGGGTTTAAATAAGTTTGTATTTAGACAGAGTTGTAAAATGACCAACTTTACCACATGAAAATAAATTGAAAGGAATTTTTACTTCATACTTACTTGATCCTACATTTAATTTTCTTGCAATCACATATTTAATTTGATCTTCAATAAGATCAAATTCTTCAAGACTTAACTTGTTTTTCTTGGAATTTATCTCCTTGATCACCTTGAAGGCTATTTCCTTCTTAGAAGGTCTATCCTCATCAACTCTCATATCATAGGTAGTAAGGATGCCATGTAGTTCATCCATCTTGATCTGAGTCAGATAATAAATTTCTTCTACATTATAAACATTTTAATCAAACTTCAGTGTAAGAGTCCTCAATACCTTTTGTAATATGGTAGATTCGTCAATCACCTCTCTAAGACCTATGATCATGTTTACTAATTTAGCAACCCTTAGAAGATAGGATACCATAATATCTTATTCATTCATCTTGAGAACATCAAATTGGCTTTGGTAAGTCTTAAACTTAGCCATCATTTTCGTATATTCTCCTTCATAGATAATCTATAATTTGGCCCAAATTTCTTTGGCAGACTTTCAATAGATCACTTTGGTGAATTATCCTCAGATAGACTAGAAATGATAACATTCATAGATTTAGAATAATTTTCACTCAACTTCTTGTCAGTGGCACTAATTAGAGGCATAGTTGGTGTAGTGTGACCATCCATGATAGATTACCAAATATCAAACCCTAGAGATATGATGTATGTCCTCATTCTTGTACTCTAGAAAGCATAATTTGACCCACTGAACAATGGTGATTTATTTTTAGAGAAACCCTACATCTGTTGACTTACCATATTATACCTTAGATCACCTTCAAGTCTTTCACATTAAAATAAAGGTCCTGATTTGATACCAATTGTTAGAGGTATAATCACTGAGAGGGGGTGGGGGTGAATCATTGATGCAAGCTATTTCAAACTTTAATTGTAATCCTTTTAAATTCTTAATTAATGACCATAAGCATTCATAAAGCATACAAGATATCCATAACAATGAACAATAAAGATGATGCAAGATCACACATATAACACAAGATCTATGTGGAAAACCCTCTTGAGGAATAAAACCCACTCTCAAGCCTATAAATACATAGACTACTTGTCCTATAAGATGATTACAAATATGATGCATTTTAGTGAAACACCCACTTCACAAGGAGTACCCATCCCTAATTATGAACAAGCACCCACTTCTTCTAGATGTTGATCACCCATATAATAACTTATGAAATCAATAAATCCAAAATTTTGATTATAGATCAATATGATTAGAGAAATAATGTTTAACACCTCTCTTTCAACTCATCACACAAACTCAAACTTGATTACACAAGTAATGCATCCAAACACCCTTTTTGGATCACTCTAAAATTCTTCAGTCATCTTCAATATACTATGTACATCATTCTATATACTAATCACACTCACTTTAATCTCTTTCCTTCATCTTTATCTTCTACTCGCTCAACACCTTCACATTCAAGTTTAAAAACCATTACCTTAGTCTCCACTATTTATAGAGTCTTCATGAATATCAAATTTTAGGTCATCTATAATAATTGACTTAACAATTAAGACATATAAAATGCTAACGCATATCTCAATTTCATTATCAATAGTTGGTCGTAGCATATATAGGTCACACTTAAAAAACTACACATTTTAATTAGGCCTTAGTAGCCGTTATAGGTCTCATGGAGACCTATTACCCATTTAACACTTCATCAAGATAAAAAATAACATAATATCACTTTAAAGTACATGGGTCCACTCCATGTGACCTCTAAGACCTCTTGAAATGAATACTCTCACCAAAATACTCTTCTACTAAAGCACAAATTACTTAAAAATTATTTTATACAGACTGTTGTTTCCAAAATCCATCACTCATTTTTGGGGACAACATATCAATTATTTTGGTCCTGTAGGCCAAAATTCTCTCTTCCCTTCTCACAAAAAAAATGTTCTAAGCACTCCAATTCTTCAAATATTCAATATTTTCAGCTAAGGGACTCACAAGTTCAACAGGTTCAATGATTTCAATAGGCGATCTCTCGCAAAGGAATAAGTTCCAAACACTTAGGCAATTTCAAGGTTGGTTCAACGTCGAGGATCAACCAAAAGGTCCATTAGTAGGCTTCAAACAAAATATTAAAACATTGAACCATTGAACCCTGTCTCCAAAGGTTCAAAGGTTAAATCGGTTCAAATGTTCAATGACATGGGTAGACTTTAAGAGTTAAGCGCTTCGACAAGTTCAAATTTCAACAGCTTCGAAAAGTTCAACGTCTTTCAAGGACTTAACAAAAACAAGACTTCAAAGAATAAAAGATTAAACCATTGAACCATTCAACCTTGAACCAAAAGAGTTCAAATTTTAAAGTTTCAACGAGTTTAATAGAAAAGAAAAGGATCCAAAAAGTTAGAAGGAACAAAAGATTTAAATAAAGAGAATGAACTATTGAACCGTTGAACCTTGAACCAAAAGAGATCAAAGGTTCAATAAAGTTCAAAAAGACTTCAAGAATAAAAGGATTCTAAGAAAGAGAATGAACCATTGAACCTTGAACCAAAATGGTTCAAATTTCAAAGGTTCAAAGGTTTAAGGAATTTCAAGGTTCAAGGAAGCTTCAGGCGAAGGAAGGAAGAGGAAGATTCTAGAGACAAGTTCAAAGAGATGGTTCAACCAAAGAGGAAAGAAATTGATTGAACCAAAGAAGTGATTGAACCAAGGAGTCGATAGGACCGCCTAAACCATTGAACCATTGAACCAATGAAATGTCAAGGTTTAAAGGTTCAAGGTTCATTGTGTTTTAAGTGACCAATAACCAGTGATGTCCCCGTAGATGTCAAATTGAAGGCAATGAAATGCCCATTTATTTTCAAATATGGTGTAGAACTTGAAAAAAAACTCAATGACCAACTAAAAATATAGCTCGAGAGATCAAATCATGAGGAAGAGATAAAATGTGTTAAGAGAAGAGGGGACAAGAGGGAAAGACCAAAAATATCCACATAGGAGTTATTTCTAGTTGGTGAAATAGTCCACCAAGTGGACATCAAAGAGCACAAACACTCAAGAATGTGGCCTATTTTTCTCCATCAAGTAAAGGCAAAGTGGACAGCTATGTAAATATCAAGAAGAGGACTAGGTGGCTTATACTTTGGAGGAGACATTTGAGATGAATTGACATGCCATAGTTAAGGCTGACGCCCTATTCCAGTATGGCCCCTTGACAGAACTAAAAATACATTCAAGGCATTGAATGCAGCATGGACCATTCCATGAAATAAATCACCGAGTCTTTCTTGGCTACTATATATTGTAATCTCTTATTTTATGCAAGGGAGATCTCTCTGTTATAGAAGCAAAACTCTACCCAAATTGAAAGGCATTTCCTAAGACTTTGAGCTCAGATTGTTAATCATATTTCTTTATTTGAATGAAAAAACAAGTGATGTTTTAGACTTTATGATAGAATATATTGTTTTATTTAATAAATTGTTCTTATGTATGTTTCCTAGAAGCATTCTTGTCCATTTAATTTAACAAGTAGAACTAGTGGAAGTAATCAGGAAGGTGTCTTGAAGCCAATGGTTGAAAGACTTTGAGCTGCCACAATTGTCTTTAGTGTGTGTGTTTTCAGTTTTTTACTATGTAAAGGATCTTGGGATGACTTTGTGACCCGATTGTCCTTTGTATTTCACTCTTTGACATTTGAGGTGGAGACTTTGTGTTACACCTCATTCTACTAGTTATTACACCCTATTACATTTACTTGTCACTACCAGAAAGAATTCTTGCTATTTGTTGTAGACTGCTTCTGAAAGAAGAGAAGTGCCTTCTGTCATTTCACTAGGATTTATCCTTTGTCTGTGAACACCATCTCTAAAAAAATAGATATTGATGGTGTTGTCCTACCCTTGAGTGTTATTTTCAGCTTATATATATATATATATATATATATATATATATATATACACAGATATATATGTATATATATATATATGTATATATATATATATGTATATATATATATATATGTATATATGTAGATGTATATATGTATATATATATATATATATATATATATATATATTATATTACCTCATAGTTATAGCGAACCTCCCCTTAATGAGGGAAGAGATATGTCCCCTTTTAATGTGGTAACCCTGCACATTTGGCTAATCAATCTCCTGATGTTGTGGTTGAAATAGCCTATTTTTTTCCATCAATTATCTACTAAAAAAATATTCACCTAACAATTTTTGGTGACTCCACTGGGGATGTGTTGTGTAGTTTAAAGCCTCAAGCATCAAATTGAAGCAGTTCCTATCCTTATCCATTTTAGTTTTACACTCTAGCGGATCCATGGTATAATCAAAGCCAGAGAGCTAAAGGGATTGTTGACCCTATATTCGATTTGGTACAGTAAAGTGATTTTGACCTATTTCTTTCTCTATCTCACCTTCAGTGAACCAAGAGTTTTCTTCCTACCAAAATTAGGTGTCCATTACTAGGAAAAGCATCCATTTATACTGTTAGTAGAGCTTTGTCAATACATACCCCTTAGACATTTGTTATCCCTACCTTTAGTAGTTAAATCATGGTAGTTCAAGGCCCTTGGGGTAACTCTTTTGGACCACTCAATTTAACTCAACCTTTACATGAACTGCCTCCCATTTCTAGGAAGAATTTTCCCAAGTTCTATGGCAATGGGAGAGTTCACCTTGATGAACATATTGCAGCCTTCAGCATAGCTTGTGGTGTGATAGGTGTGGAGTATGAAAATGTAGTAGTCAGGTTGTTCATGGAAACTTTAGAAGGTGTTGCTGTAGAGTATTTTTATCATCTACAGGCCCAGACTATGACTAATTGGAACACCCTCAAAGCCAAGTTTAAAGCTAGATTCAAGCCTGTAGAAGATGTGCATGCCCTACTAACCTAGCTCACACAAATGAAGAAAGAACCTCATGAACTTATGACGGACTTCATTGCCAAATTTTACAAGCTGAGGAACATGATTCCAATAATTGCTCAACCAACCACTGAGAACTTTAAATTTTTTTCATCAATTCTTAGCTGCTTGAAGTGAGTTTTCTACTGAGATGTGCTGGCCACATAGACCTTGCTACAGCTCAATATTTGGCCACTAAGGTTGAAGATGACCTTATCTTGGTAGGAAAGATAAGAAGAGATCATAATAGAGGCAAATCTTCTTCATTTTTTGAAGATTCATCCATAGCTACCACTGATCCTATAGTGCAAAAGCTAGAAAATGATTTACTAACTCTTATAAATTAAATGGTGTAAGGAATGTCTGCTCCTCCTTCATACTGAGATATACCAAGGAGGACTTTTCTAAATCAGTCATATCAAGGCAACACTGCCAAAAATCAAAGGCAAACAAATCATCTTCCCCCCCCATAGGGGAAACTAGCCATTGAAACACCTCCAACCAATTTAGTAGTTGGATATCTCGAAATAAATTCTGATTTCTCCTTCCAGCCTAAGTTGAACCCAGAAGATGATGCTAATCTCTTCACAAAGGGAGAAGAAGAATTAGATGGTGACTCCAACATTGGTTTCTTAAATTACTAGGATGAACCTAGAAGTAAAGGCAAATCATTTGATGGATTATACACTGTATTCACCTAGTCCCAAAACTAGTCAGCCTAGAAAGATGATAAGAAAAAAATACAGGAGCATTCTCAACCAGCAATTTCAATTGCTAAGTGGAGAACCACTTTGCCTTTTCAATCAAAGGACCCAACGATCACTAAAAAGGTAAGTACATCAAGCATTCCTACACCTTCTACTTCAAATTCATAGACCATTACACCCCCTAAAAACTAAAAGGATGAACTAACTTCCCCTATTCTTAATTCATTTCAAACATTTGATATAATTGACCATGTCAAGAAAACCAAAATTCAAATGTTTGAATTTGAATTCTTGCAATCTAATCCTAAATTGTTGGATATATTAGTGGAATGTGTGAAGGATAAATCCATCCCTATAGGACAAACAATTTTGAAGGTAATTCCTAGTCCCTCCAAGAATACATCCACCCAAAATAACCTTGTCATTACTCCTCCTGCTACTCCCAGGAAGATAGAACCATTCAATGTCTCCATGTTGATAAATGGACATCAGTTGAACAATTGCATCATAGACTCAGGTGCATCTGACAACATCATTCCCACCAAAGTATCTGAATCTCTTGGCCTCACACTAACCAAGACCTTTGGGAGGTGTTTCTCTATGGAGAACAAACAAGTGTCACTGCAGGGACAAATCAAGGACACCCATTTTATATTTGTGGCATTCTCAGATAAGAGAATTAAGATGATAGTCCTGGTGGCTGATGTCCCAGCCTCATACAACATTCTTCTTAGGTGACATTTCTACAATAATGTTGGTGTAAATTTGAATATGTAACTATCTAAAGTGGGGATCTAGGTCAAAGGTGTCATGCAGAGATTGCTCCCTGAGAAGGAGGCAAAATATGTTGTCACTCAAACATCAGCGCCTAAAGCTCAAATTCTATTTGAGTCTTCAGGTGTGGGTAATTACTTCCTAACTATAGAGGATGTTCCTATCCTACATGATGAAACTTTTAAAGATGGCAATCTAAAAATTGGTTCAGATAAAATAGCAGAAGACTTAGTAAAACACAATGCAAGCCTAAAGGAATCCTCCCCTCCAAATGAAGAAAAATATAAGGAAAGGTCAATTTATGATAATGTGTGGATTCTCAAATTTGATGGTAGTTTTTCTTCTACCAGTTTAGGAGCTGGGATTGTGTTGATATCTCCTCAATGAGATATTTTCCCCTTTTTCTTATAAATTATAGTCTAGCAATACCAACAATACTGCTGAATATCAATCACTGCTGCTCGGATTAAAAGTTTCTCAAGATAGGGGCATCAAACTCCTTCATGCCAAAGGATATGTTGAGTTGGTGGTTTTCTAGGTCAGGAACTTGTACCAAATCAAAAATGAGATATTCCACCATTATTGCAATCTAGTTTGGGATCAAATTGAAAGCTTTGATGCTTTCAGTATCTTTGTAGTACCCAAGGAATTCAATGACCAAGCTGATGCATTAGTTGTTTATGTAACTCTCTTGGTTCCTCACCCAAATTTTAAGAGAGATAGGTACACTATCAAACTAGTCTTTAGACCAAGTGTGCCTGACAATGCCAATCATTGGCAAGTGTTCAATGGTAATAACCAAATCATCACCTTTTTAGAATAAAAAGATAGCTTTAAATAGCTTCATTTAGAAGGTAGTGAGCCTCAAAAACATGAATCAGCCCCTAAAATAAGTTCAGATGTAGGGGAAGAATCCCTACAACTAAAATAGAATAAAATTCCCAAAGGATTGGTTTCCCTTGAGAAACTATTTGACAAGCACGACAGGTTCATCAAACAACAACAAATGGATTCAAGCTCCTCCCAGGAGTTTGATCAAATAAATTTGGGTACTAAGGAAAATACTAAGATGGCTAACATTGGGAAGTGTTGTACTCCTAAGGAGAAGCTCAAATTTACTACCCTACTTTGCCATTACATAGATGTTCTAGCATACTCCTATGATGATCTAAAGTCACTCAGACCTAAAAAAATTTGCCATGAAATTCCTCTCAAGAGTGATTTGATTCCTTTCAAGTAGAAATATTGGTAGTATAATCCAAAGATATCATGTACTATTCTATTTGAAATATAGAAAATGTTGAACACTAGGATAATTTTCCCAATCCATCATTACACATGGATTGCAAACATAGTTCCTTTGAGAAAAAAGAATGGCAAAATTCACCTCTGCATGGATTTTAGAAATTTGAATCAATCCTCCCTAAAGGATAATTACCCTCTACCCATCATAGATCAAGTCCTTTAGACAGTGACTGGTTCAGAGATGTTATCAATGCAAGATGGTTTCTCAGGGTACAATCAAGTGGAAGTTAGTGATGCAGACCAACATAAGGCTACCTTCACCATAACTTAGGGCACCTTTGCATATCAAAGAATTCCATTTGGCCTGATAAATATTGGCACCACTTTTCATAGAGTAATGGACCTTGCTTTCAAAGACAAAATGGGTAAGTTCATTACGGTGTACTTTGATGATTTAACAATCTTTTTCAAGCATCATCCTAATCATGTGTGCCATTTGTAACAAGTGCTAGAATGATGTCACCAGAATGACATTTCTCTAAATCCCAAGAAGTCTATTTTTAGGGTAATAAAAGGGAAACTTCTCAGACACATTGTATCCTGAGAAGGAATAAAGATTGACTCAGTAAGAGTCAAATCCATCTAGGATCTTACTCTGCCCACAAGTAAGACTACAGTTCACTCTTTCTTCAAAAAAATGAATTTTTTACGAAGATTTATTCTTGAGTTCGCTAAGAAGACTTGCCACATTGTGAATATGATGAAGGGAAAGGGCACTTTCACCTAGATTGAAGAAGTCAAATTGGCATTTTGAGACATCAAGATAGTTATCACCCATGCCCCAATTTTGGTTTGTCCAAATTATACCAAAGATTTCAAAATGTACAATTATGCTTCTTAGATCACACTTTCAGCAATTATGGTTCAACAAAACAAAGAAGGTGTGGAATCTCCCATATCCTTCATGAGTTATCCTCTCAAAGCTCATGAATTGAAATATTCAAATTTAGAGAAACATGTTTATGCAGTGGTAATGGCAGTAAAGCATTTCCATTTTTACATCCATAATTCACACACTATTGCCCTAGTTCCTGATACCACAGTCAAATCCATATGAACTCAGCAGGAGTTTGGAACCAAAAGTGGCAATTGGATTGGTAAAATCCAAGAGTTTGATCTTGTTATCAAACCAATGAAGCTTATGTAGGGAAGGGGTCTTTTCTAATTGATTGTTGATAATAGACCAAAAAAATAAGGCATGAAGAAGCAAAAATTGAAGACACGCCAATAGTCCTCTTTGTCTCCATGACGAATGAGTGGTATTTGAGTATTACTCATTTTCTTACTTATGGTGAGTGTCTTACTCACTTGTCTTGTAAATAAAGGAGGACTGTTAGGTTAAAAGCTTCTAATTTTATCCTGTGTGATAACGGTCTGTATAAGAGGAACCACGATGGGGTGTTCCTTTGCTGCATGGATAAAGAGCAGTAAAACCAACTTTTGGAGTCCTTTCATAATCTGGCTTGTGGAGGACATTTTTCTATGCCTATAAGTACCCATAAGATTTTTCAAGCTAGGTATTACTAGCCTAATATATTTCAAGATGCATACAAATGGGTACAAAGATGTGAACTGTGTCAATAGTTCATTGGAAGACCCAAGTTAGCTTCTTTTCCTCTTAAGCCAATAATAATAGAAGAGTCATATTAGTAATGGGAAATCAATTTCATTGTTGTTGTAAACTCGTCTTCAAGCATTGAACATGATTATGTCCTCACAACCACATATTACTTCACCAAATGGGTGGAAGTTATTCCAACCAAGCATGCTACTTCATAAGTAGTATGCAATTTACTCAAAGAAAATATTATTTCTAGGTTTGGGGTCCCAACCAAGATTTTGACAGATAATGAAGCCTATTTCTTTCTCATGAGATCACTAAGTTCTATTTTTATTATAGGTTTACCATTTCCCACTCCTTTGATTATTTTATACAATGGAATGGCCAAGTATAATCAAGCAACAAGAACCTGGTGACCATCATCAAAAAACTGGTGGATGACAACTAATGAACATGGCATAAAGCATTGGTTGATGCTTTATGGATAGACAAAATTACACCCAAGAGGGTGATATATATGTATGGCAGTGAACTATGGTGGTGGACTAAATTGCTATGCATCAAATTCTGGTAAATAATATCTCTGATTAGAAAGCAAAAACCCATGATTTATCTATTGGAAATCAAGTTCTGTTATGGGACAAGAGAAGAGAATCAAAGGGAATGCATGGGAAATTTGATTCCCTATGGAGAGGCCCATTTGCTATTCATAAAATTAATGGTGAAAATAGTGTCTTGTTGAAGTATCAAGATAACACGCCATTTTAATTGCCTTATAGTGGGCATTATCTGAAGCACTTCAATTCTTGAAGTATCAGATAAGTCTAGTTGTATATTTGTATAGTCTTTAGTTTTATTTTGTGTTATTCATTTTCTTTTCTTTTTGGCACCTTTCTTTTTGGGTAGCATGAATCCATAGCCTAATGGCATACTTAAAGGCACTAGAGATTCTGGATTCTACTCACTTCAATTATTTTTACAATCGATTAAAGTTCCCCAACTAGAGCCAGTTGTTGTTCCCAAAATCCATCACTCATTTTTGGGGACAGCATATCAATTATTTTGGTCCTGTAGGCCAAAATTATCTCTTCCCTTCTCAAAAAAATGTTCTAAGCACTGCAATTCTTTAAATATTCAAGATTTTTTAGCTAAGGGAGTCACAGGTTCAACACGTTCAATGACTTCAACAAGTGAGCTCTCACAAAGGAATAAGTTCCAAACACTTAGGCAATTTCAAGGTTGGTTCAACATTGAGGTTCAACCAAAAGGTCCATCGGCAGGCTTCAAACAAAAGATACCATTAAACCATTAAACCATTGAACCCTACCTCCAAAGGTTCAAAGGTTAAATGGGTTCAAAGGTTCAATGACACTGGTAGCCTTAAAGAGTTAAGTGCTTTGGCAAGTTCAAAGTTTAATCGCTTCAGAAAGTTCAACGACTTCTAAGGACTTAACAAAAAGAAGACTTTGAAGAACATAAGATTGAACCATTGTACTGTTAAACCTTGAATCAAAATATTTCAAAGTTAAAAGTTTCAACAAGTTTAATAGAAAATAAAAGGATCTAGAAAGTTTGAAGGAACAAAAGATTCAAAGAAAGAGAATGAACTATTAAACCATTGAACCTTGAACCAAAAGAGTTCAAAGTTTCAAAGGTTCAATAAAGTTTAAAATGACTTAGAGAGTAAAAGGATTTTGAGAAAGAGAATGAACCATTGGACCTTGAACCAAAATGGTTCAAAGTTCAAAGGTTCAAAGGTTCAAGGTATTTCAAGGTTTAAGGAAGCTTTGGGTAAAGGAAGGAAGTGAAAGATTCTAGAGACAAGTTTGAAGAGATGGTTCAACTGAAGAGGAAAGAAAGTGATTGAACCAAAGAAGCAATTGAGCCAAGGAGCCAATAGGACCGCCCAAACCGTTGAACCATTAAACCAATGAACTCTCAAGGTTCAAAGGTTCAAGGTTCAATGTGTTTTAAGTGACCAACAACCAGTGACATCCTTGTGGACATCAAATTCAAGATAATGAAATGCTTGTTTATTTTTAAATATGGTGTAGAACCTGAAAACAACTCAGTGACCAGTTGAAGAGATATCCCAAGAGCTTAGATCATGAGGAAGAGATAAAATGCATTAAGAGAATAGGAGACAAGAGGGAAAGAATAGAAATATCTCTGTAGGAGTTATTTCTAGTTGGTGAAATAGTCTACCAGGTGGACATCAAAGAGTGTAAACACTCAAGGATGTGGCCTTCTTTTCTCCATTGAGTAAAGGTGAAGTGGACATCTACGGAACTATCAAGAAGAGGACCAAGTGGCCTATACTTTAGAGGAGACATTTGAGATGAATTGACATGCCACAGTTAAGGCTGATGCCATATTCTAGCATGTCTCCTTGACAAAACTAAAAATGCATTCAAAGCATTGAATGCAGCATGGGACATTCCATGAAATAAAGTGCCAAGTCTTTCTTGGTTTCTATATATTTTAATATTTTATTTTATGCAAAATATATCTCTATGTTATAGAAGCAAAACTCTACCCAAATTGAAAGGCATTTCCTGAGACTTTGAGCTGAGATTGTTAATCATATTTCTTTATTTGAATGACAAAACAAGTGACCTTTCAGACTTTGTGCTAGAACAGCTTGTGTTATTTATGAAATTCTTCTTATGTCTATTTCCTAGAAGCATTCTTGTCCATTTAATTTAACAAGCAGAACTAGTGGAAGTAATTAGGAAGGTGTCCTGAAGCCAATGGTGGGAAGACTTTGAGCTACCACAATTGTCATTAGTGTGTGTGTTTTTAGTTTGTTTATGTGTAAAGGATCTTGGGATGAACTTGTGCCCCCATTGTCCTTTGTATTTCACTCTTTGGCAGTTGAGGTGGAGACTTTGTGATACACCTCATTTTACTGGTTATTACACCTTATTGCATTTACTTGTCACTACTAGAAAGAATTCTTGTTGTTTGTTGCAGACCGCTTCTAAAAGAAGAGAAGTGCCTTCTGTCATTTCACCAAGATTTCTCCTTTGTCTATGAACATCATCTCTAAAAAAAGAGAGATGGATGGTGTTATCCTACCCCTGAGTGTTATTTTCAGCTTATATATATAGTATATAGTACCTCATAGTTATAGGGAACCTCCCCTTGATGAGAGGAGAGATTTGTCCCCTTTTGATGTGGTAAACCTAAACATTTGGTTGATCAATCTCCTTATGCTATGGTTGAAACAACCTATTTTTCCCATCAATTAGTTGGTGACAAAATATTCACCCAACACAAACAACCACCATGAATGAACATATAGTAAACTTTGAAGCCCCATAAAATTGATTATACAAACATCCAAAACTTATACCTATATTCTCTAGATGCACCTTAAAGTCCTTTATAACTTTTATTTTACTACATCAAGAAATTCATCTTGGCTCAAAAAATATAGCTCAAAAATTATATACTAATTTTCCCTAATTAATTTGAATATTCAAATTCTAATAGACACTGAGCAAATGTTAGACATCAGACACTTTGAACTCATCTCATGCTCCCTGACAAATTTTAACAAATAAGGTCCATCGATCTCCTAGGGAGTATCCTAGTCTTTATCTTTTAATGCTCATTGTTGATCATTGATCCTCTCTTCCATGATCATGCCACTTAGCATACTCATGTGCCTTCTGAGCATCCTTTGATATTTTCACTTAATATGCACTATTAGATCATTACTAACAAGATCATGTACTCTATTGGATCCTCATCTAATAGATTATATGCTTTTTGTATATATGTTGTTTAATCTCTATGATTATGACACATGTCATCGATGCATTCACTATTTGACATATCGAATTCATAAACACTATTAATCACTGTTTAACAAGATCACACACTCTATTAGATCCTTATCCAGTCAAATTAAATGCTAGTCATTAGATCTATGATCTGATTAAAAACTCACTATAGATTTTTGATAATGTAAATTTGGCTATGGGAACTTAGTGAACTCTATCTAAGAGGCCAAATTTTCACCTTAATAACTTTTACGATGCTCCATGTCTAGACCTAAAAATTAAACCATATGGTCTTCTCACATAGGGGAATCCATCCATATATTAATTTTCTATTTAAACCTTCATACATGTGAAATATGATGTCATAAATATGCTCACTCAGCTTTACTTTTCAAGATGACTACTTGAGCTTAGACACTCAATTGATTTCTATGATGAATTACTTTCACTTCCATAATCACTCATAACACCTCGTAGGGTTTATGAAACATGTCCATACTATAACTATCATCCATAAAATTTCTCACTAAGTTAAACATTTTCCAAACTATCAATCTAAACACTTTGTCATTAATGTATTAGTACCACATGCTCTCTTTGACATCAATCGCAACCAAGCATCAATGACTATGCTCAACAACATGATATAACCTAGAGTGATTAATGGGTGGATATAAGAGTGAGTAGGGTAGGGTATAAAATAAGATATGCTTAAGAGGATCAAAGATACTAATTTTTTTAACTTTTAAGGTAAAAACACATGAAGCTGACATCTACTAACCCTAGCATAATGTTCAAAGTTAAATAAAGGTAGTTAAATCTTCAAAGGAAAGGAATGTACATATTTAAAAGCATACTTTACATAAAATTGATCACTCATAGTAAAATTCATAGCACATTTAGTCGTAAATGAGAAGAAAACACATCAAACATAATATTAAATTTGTTAGCCTAACATTAAACTCAAACTAACAAATTCATATATAAAATGTAATTACCCAATTAACTTACAAAAAATAAAGTATTGAACATCTAAAAGCATGATAATTCATAAATCATAAAACACACATAAAAGAAGACTACAGATAGACTCTCAAATTGTTTGGCTCTCTACATTAATTCTGATAACAACTATTTTTTTATTTACAAATGAGGGAAACATCCCTATTTATAGGATTAAAAATTCCTAATAAGAGCCTAAGTGGGCCCACAAAAGGCACCCAAATACAACTAAGTGTCTTAAAATGCCAAATTATAGTAGAATATTTTAAATTTGAATTTACACAATAAAATAAAATATCCTAAGTGCCTAGAGGTGGCTAATATAATGCTTGTTATTTTTATTAATTCCTCCTTTTCTTCTCAGCTTATTCTTTGGTCCATACTTCATCACATGCCTAGTAATACTGGTCTATTTGATCAAAGTCCAATATCATGGGTTTAAACAAGTCAAGTATTCCTTGAATTAGATTCCCATGTTCTGTAAGTATTATCCTAAGTACTTAATAAATTGCATCCACCTTTTTTAGCCTTTGATTTGAAAATGCTAAAATATATATTACCTCAATATAAGTCTTTTAATTGGCCACATTCTGCTAGAATTTGGTCATGAAGACCTTCATTTGTGCTTTAAAATCTTAATCATCCATGAAGGAACAATCAGGCTTGGTTACTTTTGTAACCATTGCATCCTTTAAGAGCAAGGCCATCTTAAATTCAATCTTCTTCATTGATGTATGAGCATCCTTAAGGTCATATAGCTATCCTTTCAACATCCTCCTTCTATTCATTAGAATGGTCTATGTGGGAATAATGTATTCAAGTGGTACAACCTGGAGATTAGGAAATTTATTGCTTCTTTCCACTCTAGCTAAGTTTGCCAACTTGGTATCATAAAGTGTAATATTTTGGTCAAGATTTATGACCACTTTGGCTTGCTAGATCCCATCTTCTTGTCTCTAATTCATTACCTTATAAAGTTGAAGATATTAATGACAACATTTATAATTGAAATTAGGGTGTTGTTTGAGATATTTGGCAATGCTTACTCCTTTAGCCTCTTCAATTCTTGTTGCATCCCCTTAATTAAGGAAATAATAGAATCTACCTATGATTTCACGAAGGATATAAGGTCCTATACATACTCTTGTACCTCTACAGATCGAATCTTCCTATTTTTGGTCAAGGTGAGTAGGGGTTATTCACTCTCATGAATCATTGTTGAGCTTGTTTTTAGATGTTCTACTTATCTTCTAACCACACTTTTGATGGTGCTAGTGTTAGCATCTAACCCCATGCCAATTTGGGTTAAATCTTGGCTTTCTTAAGTCCTCCCCTACCTTATTTTCTACATCATGTCCCTCACCCAATTTTTGGTAGTTTTAGATAGTGTCTATATAGGAGGTGGTTGCAATGGGAGTGTTTGGGTAGAAGATGAAGCCAAGGCTATATCAAGGATGAATACATTGGTTGGGTCCAATTACCCAAGTGGGTCAAACAAATATATGGAAAGGACCATGTTGAGGATGAATGAAGGGAATTTAGAGGGCATACTAACCTTAGTGATTGTGGTGAGGTTAAGTGTCCTTTTCTAGGTGAATGGTTTCAATGGCTTAGTGGATGTAGGTGAATCAAAGGTGAGTGATTTACTTATTGTGGTATCCTGAGAAGGATTATAACCCATAGCTTGGCCATCACTAATTCTTTGGGAACTTAATGGAGGTGGAATATTGGTAGTAGCATGAGAGATGAAGTGGGGAATGACACCCCCAAAGGAAGTAGTGGTAGGTAATGTAAACATGGGAGTAGGGTAGAAACAAAAGTAGGGGTAGTCGTAAATGTACTAAAAATTTGGAAGGAAATGATATAGTAATCATAGTGGATGTTTAGAGAGACAATGGGGGAGGATTATAATGGAGGTCTATAGGGTTTATTCATGATGAGAAGAATGATATCATCTTTCTCTTCCTCTTTTCTAGCCTCATAGTCTTCATCAAATAGGCTTTCATGGGCTAGTGGTGGTTAAGTACTTATGATGTCCTCTTTCCTCCTCTCCTTATCATTGATCATTTTGATCTCTATATTTTTCCTCGCAAATTTTTTTATAACTACCTTATCATGAATTTCATACAAGTATATCCACTCATGTACCTCCTCCTAATGCTTATATTCCAATATTATATCCTTTTGTAACTTGAGTAGGTGTCTAGAATTGACATTGTTTGGGTCCCATGCCGTGAAACCATCCTTAGGAAATAAGTATGATTCCATATGACTTACATATACTATAATGACCTACCATTTCATTATCTTAATCCTCCCTAGCTTATAAGGCATCTTTTGGGGGACTATCTTCCTTTTCCTCTTGAAGATGCCATCAACTCCATGAAGTAGTTGATAGTCCATCTCCTCCTCTACCAACTTCATTAGCACATATCTTGGTAGCCTGAGGGGAGATATCATCACCCCTTCCACTCGAATGACCATGTAATTAGGGTAGATCTATAAGTTTCCCATGTCTCGTAATGTTGTTCTAACTTTTGGAGGGACCCTTGGCATCTCGCACTCAATGATAGATTTTTAAATAGGTGCGTATAATTTTTTTCCAATTATCTTGATATTACACCTAAAACAATGAATTTTTAGTGTAGAAAATGATTGGGGTACAACCTTATGCTACTAAGGGGACCATGTATTGGGACCTAATTATGTAGTTTTATAGATTGCATATAGTAGATATCTTATCATGAAGAATGGGGCCCCATTCTGACAATTTTCATTCATAGTAGTGACTATATTTTCACTAATAATATCCCCAAGTGGGGTAATTTTATGATATTTCAAGATTAATTTTAGGAGATGAATATTCCTTATGTCTGCATAACTAATATGTGCATTACTAAATACTCTATTCAGTAAAGCTAGGCCAATCCTTACCCATTTCCTAAATTATTAAATAGGTAGTGTTATCATTTGGATTCTCACCCCTTGAGGATATTCCTATATCTCCTCATCTATGTGGCATAATGAAACCATCTCTCTTGCTATGGGTAATAATTTGGTGAGATGAATCTCTTGAAGGGATAGTTCCCTTGATGCACTCTTTGAAACACTCTCTTATTTATCAACTTGATATGAAAAGGGTTAAGAAGAAAAAATAAGAAAACTAAAAGGTGATGCACAAATATTGAATTTTCTCCTATTAACTAAAATTATACTACTTAGATCAAAACAAAGCCTTCTTCACATAAAACTCAAAACACAAGACATATTGTTAAATCAATGTTTCATATGCTAGGTTTAAAAGGTATTTTTATACTTAGGAGGGTAATGAATTATTCATTGGAAGAATATAGTCTTTAACCACTTGTAAAAAACTTATACCCTTCAAAGAGAACACTAACAAAGACCTGTAATAATTACTCTTCCACACATTTGGTGAATAATCAAGGATAACATGCTAGAAAAAATCATCTTCCACTAGACAAGACCAACAAGATTGCATAAACACTCAATTGTACAACATGTAAGTAGGAAAATTCATGTGTTTTATTTCTTTAATATACATTCAAGTATAAAATTGGCTAGGGTTTCACCATTAACTAATGAAGGTTTCCAAAAAGAGCTAAAAAATTCAATATTTATAGCATTTGGGAGAGGGGTGAGACAAGGGAAGTCCAAAGGTCACTTGGAAACCTATAAATATTATAAAATATGTTACATTTTCATGAAAAAGAGATTTGAAATTAACCATGCAATTTTAGGAGGCTTAGATGTCCATATAAGTCATGAAACTTATGAAAAGTGGAATAAAACTCCTCATTTTGGCTCAAAAAACTACCTTCATGATTTGGACCTATTTGAACATCCCAAAACTAACTAGGGATATTTATTATGATTGGGATTAGAGTTAATTATTTTATACATGCATCTCCATACATTGGTTGTATTCCTACTCATTTAGAAGCTCTTGGAAGGAAGACATCACTCCCTATAGTCTAAAAAATGCTTCTTTTCTATCACCCCTAACACTTGGCTTCAAAATTAGCATCAATTTTCCATGAAAATACATGCGAGGGAGTTTATGACACTTTGAAAAACCCTTTATGGCCTTGTACTACTCAGGTGTACCTTAAAATGACATCCACTTAAGGTTTTCACACTTCTCACCCTTATGTTCACTATGTCAGTTTTGGCTAGCTGAGATGAAAGCTCTAGTTTGGATAATTAGGAGTTTTTACTAGAATTAAATGACCATAAGTATTTATTACAAGTCCTAATCTTCCTCTATAAATTGATCACATCTTCCACCTTTCTAGAACCTACAAAATACATAAAATGGTCAAAAATACAATGTTTTGACATTGTAGGTACAATTTCATACAGCTCAAAATTAGGGTAGGGATCCTAAGTGAGTCCTATACAATTTCCAATAACTTTCATGGTTAAAATATGTCATATAGATAGCTCTCTAAGCTTGTTTTCTCCATCGGGTCTTGACTGAGGGGTTACTAAGGTTTTAAGTAATTTTTAGTCTTAAGTTTTTTTCATTAAGTTTTGACATTAAAATTGCCAAAAAATTTCACAAACCCTATTTTTAGGGACCGTAGTAGCCCCTCTAAGTTCCTTTGGTTCCCGTGCAAACTCTCAAAGGAGATATGAACACTTGAAGTTACCCCATCAAGCTTGTTTCTACCTTTCTTGAATGTTTGGACTATCTATGATTTAGACATAGAATTTATGTAGGATTATTTTCATACTAAAAGTTAAAAAATGTCTAATTACATCTCCTTAACACATCTCAATCATATTAATATCCCACCAAGGGTTGGAAATGAATATGGACCCCAAATTGGCTCTAGGTCCCTTCAAGGCCTAATGGGTTTAGCATGTACCTTACAAGTTTGAGTTACTTGTACTAATATCTCATGGTTGATATGGTATATAATTATTATTAATGCTTCATTAAATATTTTAAAACCATCACATAACCTCTTAAGCACTCCTCTTCATCATTTTCTCTCATTCGCCAATTAGGGCTAGTGAAAGCTTGTCTAGTTAAATTGTGTGCAAGGGTATTTTGTTCATATTGAATGGTTTAAGCCTGAATTAGTGATTATATATCATATAATTTAATTTAATACAACTCATCAGGTGTTTTTAATGTTTAAAAATATTACTATCAATCCCTTTGTCCATTTTGTACTCACTAGCTTGCTTTGTTAAAACCTGATTTTCCTTAAATGACAGACCTTTGAGATAAAATAAGGAGTTATATCCCTATTTTCCAAGGGAAAGTGAAATTTTTGGAGATTTTAAAGTTCATAATGATACTTTTTACCAAATTTTTTATCTATATTCCTTTATTTAGGTGCTTAACCAGCTCAAAATGCCCAAAAAAGGCCTCTTAAAAAGCCTATTTCTTGCACCTTTTCCTTCCACCTAAGAATGATCCTTGTGTGATAAATCCAAGATTTTTAGCCCTATTAAAAATGTTAATTACCTATAAATAATTCTTATGAATATTTTAATTCACCCAAAACACTTCTTTTCCTGAAGATTCTTCCTTTCTACTCATTGAGTAACATGGGTCTTCTAGCTCACCTGTATGGACTGCTACCCTTTAACCAAGTAAGGAAAGTAGATGATCAAATTGGAATATTTTTGGAATTTTCAAAAAATATTTTGACCTATCATTAACCAAATTTAATTTATTTTAACCCTCTTTTTCTCCCTATACAAGTTCATTTCTTACCTTACCTTCACTAAGACTACATGTTATAGGTGTATACATGGTTTCAAGAGGTCTGTATAGGATTTTTTCACTTTAATCAGATATTATGAATATAATAATGAATATGGATAAAGTTTATATAGTTTTAATTCATAATTTTAACCTCCCATTGTCCCTCTACATGTACCTTATTTCATAAAGGAGTCCTCTACTACTCTGATTGAGATACTTGCCTTTTAGACCATGCTTGTAGGTCACTCTTACTTCTTCAGACTTGGTCATCATGTGAAAATACTTACCTTGAATCCACTTGAGGTCAAAAAAAATTATTTTATTCCTTAAATCAGTTTTATTATCCTAAAACAACACCTAAACACTCATGCTATCTTACTATTATATACCTTGCCTATATGACCCCTGTAGGTGTGTGTTTAATCATTTGAACTTGGTTATGATACCTGAAGATATTCCTTGAATCACCTTAGATCATAAATCATATTTATTCACCTTTTAATCACATTATATGTGCTAAAACACCATCAAATCACATAGCCTGAGTCACTATTTATTTGTATTGTTGTAGGTGTATATTTCCCTTTATGTGGACACTTGTAGGTGGCCATAGTGCTTGCAAAAGACATGTATGAAATTCCCTTGATGGTATTCATGAAATTTGTGTGAAATTAAAAAAATTTAAACATTTTGGCCTTGAGGGTATGTTCATTGATTATCCTTTGTGTCAAAAGGACACTCATAACCACAAACCTATAAATGTTAGTGGAGTCTTTCAGTCTTTTTAAGGAATATTTAAGGCCCTCCATTTCATCCTCTCTTCATTTTATGACCCTAATATTTGGCATGTAAACTTTATATGATATGGGATACAATATTAACCTATATATATTCCTTAAAACCTTTTACCACCATGTTTTAAGATGTCCACAAGAATCCCTTTAATCTCTGTTTCTTCATTTTAAGGATATTTTCAGAATTCAATCTTTATTCCAACCAAATTGTATTACAAATTATTTTGTCCTTTTGACACCTAATACAAGTGTGTCATGAATCATTAAAATTATATTATTTTTAAATGACCCTATCATCTTATGAAATCCCCATTTTAAGGTCTCCATAATTTTGAGGTACCACATATATGTGGTCATTAGTACACACAGGTAGCAAGTGTGAAACCTTGGGTAGTATGAGAGATAAATAGATTTATGGTTATTTTCATGTTTCAAAATAATGTATCAATGCACCCATAATAATATTATAATGTTTAAACCTATTTCAAGAATCCCACCTCTCACCATGATGTTAGTAATGGCTCCTGTAGGTGTGTATTAGGTTATGTGTAGATAGTGAGTGTGGAATAGAGAAACAAGGTGGATAAAAGGCCTCATGGTCAGATAAATATATTTTAAACATTTAAAATTCATGATTTATACCAAATACATCTTGAAATAATTCCCAGAACATATATTTCAATGTGAAAATCACCTACATATATTTGGAATAGAGCAACCAGAGGCATCTCGTGACTTTTTGGCATGGTGAATGAGCATGTGATAAAACATGCACTTTAAAAACATATAAATGAAATATTTTCAACTCCTTATGGATTTTACAACTAATACACCCTTATTACCATTCCATGAACAAGTTAAATAATCTCTAAACATGTGACTGCAACTAAAGTTAGGCATGGAGTTGACTATGAGAGATGAAAAGATTGCAAGCTACCCAAAACATGTAAGGAGGTATTAATATGACCTTGAGTCCTATGTAACATCATTTATTAACTACATGAGACCTCTACAAGAAACCAACATTCTATAACAAGAAGAACTTTGACTAAGACTACACATGGTGACACCTTTCTTTCAACATGGACTAACTTGCTCATAAAAATACCATGAAACATGAAAATAAGTATGTATATCATATAAATAGGTATAAAACATATTTTGGAGTCAAAATCACCAATTATTTCATATGTATTTGACCAAAATGGATCAAAACCTATACGGTGCATAAAATAACTGAAAAAAAAGTATAGTCAACTTCAAGAGGATGGTTCATAAAACACAATTGATAAATAATTAAAATATTTATATTAAAACTAAGGTATATAATTTAAATATAACCTCCCAAAATAATTTACTTTGATATCTCTTGAGTTTTTTGTACTAAGCAAAAACATGAAGGTGACTTATGTATGTCTAGAAATGCAAAGATGGAGTAGAATAGTTTTATCTTAGAAATGGCACTTATAGATCATGTAAATAGTTGATATGAGTGTTAGGATTATTAATAGTCCTTCCATGATCTTATCCCATATGGAACACTTCCCCATGGGCTGTATAAGTGCCAAATGCTCCCTTTTTTAGTTAGATTCTTTATTTTTAGTTAAACAACCTACAATATTCTGATTTAAATGAATTTTTTTATAGTTATCCTAACTTATTTGATATTTTAAATGAAAAAAGGACACATGGTCACCTTTAGATCCACTCTAATTGCATTTATGACCCTTAAAATCCCACTAAAAGCCTCAAAATGATAAATAAACTTGTTAGACTATAACTAAGGATAATAACACATTAGACAACATCAAATGAATTATAATATAGCCTATGATAAAGTATTAGACCCATATAACATTTGAAAAAAATAAGTTTTTTACCTATAACATTCTAAATTTGGCATAAAGTTAAATTTGGTCAACAGGTAAGTCCCCTTGTTCATTCATGAAGATAACTCCCTTTGGGTTAGTCACCCATGATGTTAGGACTTTGTCTAAAGAGTGCGCCTCATATCATTTTTCAATGATGCTCTTGTTGTTTTCTCCTTATGGCAAAGGTAGGTCATAGTATTTCTTAAAACTATGCCCTATAATGAATGAAATTAAGAGCCCTTGGTTTATGAATTTGAATAACCCATATTCACATTTTGACATCTAAAAGATGCCATATACTAGGTTAGCGCATGACATGATCTCTAGTTTTGCTTCAACTTTATGGAGACTCGTAGCTTGGATTTATAGGATGTCTGAAGTGAGATAAATAATATGGGGCATGGTCTCATAATCATCAAGATCCCTAACTCCTTCAACATTGTAATAGACACTCTTATAATTCATGTGGCCTATGTTTATGGCTATGAGGATGAATTCTATGTCCTTTAACACAACTAAATTTCCACACTAAAAAATAAAATCATCATTTCCAAATTAAATTCTCTTACACAAAGTGTAGGGTCCTACCTATGCCATTTGTATAGTGTTTTGAGTAGTAACTAACATCCTCTTGTACTTTTATATAACTTTAGAGCTCAAACAATGGTATTCTAGGTACAATCCATGAAGAGCTCGAGCTTGGTTGAATTGAGAACATAGATAGCTAAGAAAGAAAATGCTTAGAGCTTTCAATGCAAATGTAGTTAGGAATAGTTGACTTGGGTACAGTTTTGAAGATTGCTTTGATTACTGTAAGGTTTGATGGTGATTCTATTTTGTGCCATATTAATGGAGAGCTCATCACCCTTGCATATTTTTGAACTATTTCTTTTGGTATTTAATTTCTTTGGATTTCAAATTTAGCACTAATTATCCTTTGATTTACAATATATTTTATTTTTAAGGCTAAATACTACCACATTTTGACATGTGGTATGCCTCTTCAGATCTAGTTAGGCATTCATAGGGCTTAAAGATGACTAAGATGCTTAGTCAGCTCAAATATAGACATGTGGCACTTTTTGATTACTTGTAGGCTTACTTAGTGTGATGATTCATTTATACTATGCCACATGGCATCCCTCCATTCATGGAGAGCTCTTAGGTGGGGCTCTCTAATTTTGTTTGGTTATGGGAGTGCCACATGTCACTTTCACAATTAATCAAGGTTTTTTCCTAGCTAGGTGGCTCTCTCATAGGAAATCATATCTTTGACTTAATAGGTGGCTCTCTTGGAAGGCTTTGGATAGCTATTGAAAACTTGGTGTCATTCATGTGGTTCAAGTGATTCCACATGTAGTTATTAGAATCTATCATATAGATTTAAAAATATAGCTTTGTGGGAATGACATGCATCATCATCTCATATGTCCTTAGTAAACACACATCGCTTTGATGGGCCTTTCAAACTATTATAGTGGATCTTTCAATATAATTATCATAGGCATGACATGTGTCATCATCATACATATCTAAAGGGGACATACATCATTCTTACAAACTTCTTTTCATTTTTTTATACTTTTCATTCTTGGAGGGAGATTTGGATAGTTGTACACCATCGATCTTTGATCAGATGGCTTGGGTGCATCTACATTTTCTCCTTGTGAGTTCTCATAAGATTTGGATCAGATGAGATGTATAATTGACATGCATCAATCTCAAATGAATCTAAAGGGAACATGTGTGACTTTGAAAGGGCTCTTAAGTTTGGATGGTTGTGCTTGAGACATGTGATATCATCTCACAATCTTCTAAATTACCATGGGATTCATGGTGGCTTAGATTAAATAGTCTTGTTTGCAAGAACTAGTATATCTACATGTAGCCTATTAATTTTAATTCCAATGCATAACTACCTTACAATGTCTTGGGAGGATACCACATGGTTTAATAGCTTCATAATTTATCTCTAAGTGTCTCGTGTGGGGTGAATTTATTTTGACCAATGGTGCAAATCAAAGTTATGACATAGAGAAGTGTGCCTTAGATGAGTGCCATGATGATGTGTGGCACATTGAGGAGCAAGTGTTCTTTTAGAATATTTTTTAATTAAACATCCCATGACATTTCACAAACCATTACTTTTAAGTTTATGTCTTATGAAGCCAAGTGAGAGACTAGGTTAGACTTCTAGAAATGTCAAATTCCTATCACAAGCAAATTAAACAAGTCTAAATCAAAATTACATAAGTAAATGCTTTAAACAAAGTGTAAGGCTAGTCTAGTAATATTTGGTGAGGCTTGTGGCTTTCATGATAATTGGAAAACTAGGTATAACCTCGTTGGCAAAGGCATGTCTACACATTTTTTAAGCATTCATGGTTAATAATCCATTTTTAAATAAAACTTTGAAGAAAACTTGTAGTAACCAAAATATTTATAAGTAATACTTCTTACTACAAAATAAATTATTAAACAAAGGTGGATAGGAATTATTAAATAAATTCTCTTATGCAACAAAATGTCTTAGCAAGATTGGTGTTTTAGGAATTTTGGAAAATTAAGAAAGGTGGGTCCCCTTTCTGGGAATAGGGGGTAGATGAGCATCAACAAATGGTGACCTCTATGGGGAAACATTAGAAAATATTATAATCCAGATTTCATATTCAAATATGAATAAAAAATTAGTCATCTCACTATAATTTTCAATCATTATCAAAACTATTTTTCAAGATTAAATGAAAGATCACAAGCTAGAAATATATTTTAAATCTTGTAGGCAATAATACTATGTGTGTGCTTTGAAGTTCATTAGCCATTGCCATTGGGTTTAAAAATGATACTTTTTGAACTTTATGACATCCAACATGAAATAAATTAATAAAAATTTAGATTTTATATAGTAATTTTTTTTTATGTTTGGGATGGCTTGGGCATTACTTTTTTGCCAGCCAGGTGTCCATAGCCTTGATAGAGATACCTTTGGCTCCACTCTGGGCCTTGATCTACATCCAAATAGACATCCATAACCCTGATAGAGATTAAATAAATCACCATTCATATAATATGAATTAGTTTATGATATCATTTCATTGGTGTATCATATCTTTTTTTATACCTGCATTCATAAACTAGAATGGTTGCAAACCAAAATTATCTAGGTGTAAGGATTATGTCAGGACATAGTTTGAACGTTATTCACTCTTATATATCAAGTTCTACCCATGAAATTTATTTAGTGAATTTGAGTGATAATATGATGGTATACATAGAGTCAAACTCTTGTTCAAGTAAATTTTTAGTCATCTGAGCCATATTACAACCTTAAAATAACTTAGGATTTTCATGAGAAGACTAACTTCTAATTAATCTTGCCTAGGTTTTCTAAATTAGAACAATTCTAGAGGCTTCCAAAATTTGGACTACCAATTTTTATGACCAAAAATCCATTTCTTCCCATTGAGAATAAAAATAACACAAATTGAACCAAAGATTTCATGTTAAGAGGAATTATTACTAAGATACAACACACAATAGAAAACCAATAGCAAATGGAAAGTAAAGCAACATAGGAAACAATAGGAAAACAAAGTAAGAAAAGAAACAATATGAAAGTAAAAAAAGAAAGAAAAGAAGAAAACAAGAAAGGATGGAACAAAAAATTAAACTACTATACTCCTATCTACTATCACTTTAAACCAACTTACTATCCTTCTAAATTTGTGATAAAAAAGTAGAGAAGTAATTTTTTAGATATTGCCCATTGACTAGCAAGGTTAAGTCATTCCCTTACAATTCTTTGAGTTTGAATGCATTTTCACCCATTATCTATAATATTTGATAAGGACCAATCCAGTGGGGAGTGAACTTGTAATGTTGTCCTTTCTTCTTGTGGGCCTTGTCCCATAGTAGGATTAAGTCTGATATTGAGAATGCTTTAACTTTATCTTGCTTGTCAAACCATATTTTGATAACATCCTAATGCTTGATGAAGTTTTGTAATTCTTTATACCTAACATCCTCCATTTGGATGATGTTTAGTATCCTGGATTTCACTCTTTTATCATTTTCCATATACTCAACCATGAAATCATAGGTGGGTAGCTTCAATGTGATGGGAAATATAGGTTCATTAAAATAAACTAGTAAGAACAAAGATGCATTGAGAACTTTATTATATCTAGTTTTGTCTACTCATAGATAATATTTTAGTATGGATGGGCATTCTCTTGGTTTAGTTTATGCACACTTCTTGATGGCATTCATCAAGTTTTTGTTAGTGGATTCAGCCACTCCATTACCTTGAGGGTAGTAGTTTAAAGTAGACTTGATGATGATCTAATTTTCATATGCCCACTTAGTTAACTCAACTAATGCAAACGCTAGGCCATTGTCACATAATAGAGATATGGGTCTGGAGTCATGACATTTTCTTCAAGGAACTTGATAACATCAATTGTTCTATTATTTTTAGTGGTCACTGCTTCGGTCTACCTTATGCAATAGTCTATGGAAATAAGTACATATTTGTGTCCTAGTAAGGATTTAGGGTTGATTAATCCTAAGAATTCAAGGTCCTATTTTTCAAATGGATTTTTTTTAATCATAGGTTGAAAAGGCATGGGTACCTTTACTTCTCTTCGATCGAACACTTGACATTGGTGACATGTTTGTACATGGGCATGTACATCCTTGAATATGGTTGGCTATTAATAACCATCCCTTAATATATTATGCTCTATGGTATGAATTTAAGGATGGCCACTTACCAATTTATCATGGAAATTTTCCATGATATCTATGGCCTCAACTTTGGAAACACACCTTAGGTTAATCTATTCATTATTTTTTATGTAGAAAAACCCTCTTTTGATCATAAAATGAGATAATATCATCCTAAGGGCTCTTTTATTCTCTCTTTTGAGGTGTGGAGGAACTATTACATGTAACTAATAATGAATAGTGTCCTTGTACCAATCTCCACTAGGTAATCAACTTGATTCAACCTGAAAAACATCAATGTCAGGATCAGTGTTTGTAGTGAGTTGGATAAGACCTTGACTTCTAACTAACTTCAAAAAATTTATCTCTAATTCATAGTATTAAAGCTTGGAAATCCACTTCCCTTTTCTTTCCCTAGGTTCATTTTTTCATATCATCAATTTGACTACTGGATCAAACACTATGGCATATGTCTTCTTTCTTAGTATGTAGTGTTCAAATTTCTTTATAGCCTTCACTAGTTTGTAAGCTTGCTTGTCTAGAATAGGATAGTTTATCTATATATTCTTTAAATTATTACTCATGAAGGCTATGTAGTTTTATTTTTCATCTTCATTTTGTATTAAAATAACATCAATAGTATGATCATAAGTAAAAGAGTATACATAGAAATCTTTATTAAAATTAGGACATATCAGGATAGGGGCTTGAACAATATCATCCTTGATGTATTGAAAGGCCTTCTTCACTTCAGTTTTCCATTCTATATTTTCATATTTATTTATCATGGCATTGAGAGATCTCACAATTTTAAAAAACCTAGAGATAAACTTTCTTACAAAGTTGATTTTACCAAAGAAAGATTTTAACTCTTTTTTGCTATTAGGAACTTCTACATTTAAAATTGAATTAATTCTATTAGGGTCGATGGTCATACCTTCTTGAGTAATCACGTGTCCTAAAATATTACCTTCAATTATGTATAATATGCCCTTCTTAGGGTTTAAGGAGATGCCATACCTTCTGCACTTCTCTAGCACTTGTTCTAAATGCATCATGTGATATATCATATTTTTATAGAAAACTAGTATATCATCCATGTAAATAATAATGCATTTACCTATCAATAGATGGAATACATGGTCTATTACTCATTGGAATTTTGATCCTACATTGATAAGTTTGAATGTAATTCATTTGTAGGAAACCATTCCCCACTTGGTTATGAAAATAGTATTCATTTTATGACTCTTGTTTAGTAGGACTTGGTTATATACCAAAAATTCATCAAGGAATGAGATCATTCCATATCCACTCACCAACTGAATAACTTCATCTAAGGATGCCAATGGATAATTATCTTTCTTAAAGGATCTATTTAAGTTTTGTAAATCAACATAGATTTTAATTTCCCCATTCTTCTTCTAGATAGACACAATCTTGGCAACCCATGTTGAGTGTCATATAGGAAATATTATCCTTGCATCAATAAATGTCTTCACTTCTTTGTAAATTAGAGGTTCCAATACTAGATTTACTAGCCTTTGTCTCTATCTAAAAGGTTTGTAGGCTTCCTTCAAAGGGATAGTGTTAGTGATCACACTAGAATCAAAGATATTGAGGTCATCATATGATCAGGTAATGACCTCATTGAATTTTTTTAGAAGGGATGCAAATTTTATCAATTCTTCATCAATACATACTAGACCAATGTTGACATTTTGTTCCTTCCCAAGACTTCCCAAGTTAAATTACTTATAGTCCTTTCCACTAAATTTAGGCTACTTAGTTTCATTTCCTTATATGTTTGGGTCAAACATTTTTTCCAAATAGATCATGCCTTTGGGGATTTTATTCTCTTTAACTTAGATTAATCCATCTTCATTTTCCTTTGAAATTTCTACAAAATTTCACTCTTTTCACCAATGATATTATATTTGAATATGCTATAATTACACAAGAATTCAATTATCTACTAGTCATCATCAAAACATTATAATTGATTGATGTTATCTACCACAGAAGGGCATGAGATTATCTCCATGATAAATTAATGGAATTTGAAGGCCTCTAGAGCTACCAATTTTGTTGTTGTTGAAGCCAGAGCATCTAATAACTAGTTATATTCCCTGGGAAATGAAACAATATTAAATGAGTCAAAGTATTCTAAATTTATATTTTATTAGATAATAAATCTTATATTAATACCTACTTCTAATCTGATTCACAACTAGTTCAGAATCACCATATACTAATAGTTCTTTAACCTTATATTTAATTGTAAATTGAAATCCTAAAATGATAGCTTCATATTCTTGCTAAATTATTAGTATAAGAGAATTGTATTCAATAATAAGCTAGATACTCTTGGAATTTGGGATTTTCCAAAATAATTCCAACACCTGAGCCTTTTTTAGCTCAGACACCATCAAAGTGCAATGTCTAAGGACCTTTGATTTATTTTTATATCTTTTCACCTACAACAATATCATTGGTCTCCAAAGTATAGACACACAAGTTATAAGATTGGTATTTTACCTTCTCATTCTTGTCATTATATTTTGTAATCATATATTTCATCTTGGGTTCCCGATTGATCCTAATCTAACTAGGGATCCCACACCAAGGTAGACACATGTGAGAGAAATCTGTGGACATATTTTCACTCAAGTATTTATTCCATTCATAACTTATTAACAATCCATAAGCTTTGGGTTTGAAAATAATTTTAATGTCAACGAACAATGGATTCAAGGCTCATGAGCTAACTACATATGGATGTTTAATAATTCAACTATTACCTTCACTCTTGACTTGTCCAACTACACCACCACCTTCTCATATTTGACTGGTTTTAACCCCAGGTTTTCACAAATTCCTAAAGGCATAATGTTAGTTGAGGAACCATAATCAAGTAAGAAACTATGAATATTCTTGCTAAAAATTATAATAGTTAACAGGAATGGTGGAACCTCAAGCTTATTCTTATACATTATCACATTTGCATGAACTTGTTTAGCCTTGCTAGAGTTAGGCTTTTCATTTAGTGATTTTAGCATCAAATCATGTTATTCAGTGATTTGTATGAGCTTATGCAATTTTATGTTTTAATTGATCTTCTTCATGTCTTCCACTATGTTATATCCACCTTTTATTGATGTTATACAAGGATATTTTATTTTTGGCTGAGTCTCCTTACCTTTGGGGTGAGGAGGGCTATTATATATCCTACCATTAAGAGGTGTATCTAGCTTTTTAGGTGGGTTTGAAGTTATCATAGGTTGATTTTGACCTTTACTTATCAAGGCATACTTACTCCTTTGGTACTATTGGAAAGCATGCACCACAACAACATTGGCTTTAAGTTCATTCTCATCTTGGCTAGGGAAGTCATAAGTATCAATCATGAGGACTAATTTAGGTGTTCTAAAAGCATTATTAGAATTATCAAAGGCTTTATTATTATCTTGATTAGTTGGATTCACCTTGAATCCCTCCATCTATCTCTAGATGGCTTCAAATGTATGGTATAACTCAACATACTTGAGCTCTCCATGTCTAGATATATTGTGCACTCAACACCAGTTAAGTAAGGCCATCTCACAAATATTGATCTCAGGAAGTTTTCTCAAATGGGTCTCACTATTGTTGTTACTATTATTGAAACATCTATTGTATCTTTGGAAATTTAAACACCCTAATGTCCCTTTTGGGTCCCTTTTAGTGTTATATTAATAGTTTACCACCCTAAAAAGGGAGTGTTTTTATCTCCTTTAGGTTCCTTTTCAAGGTGGTAAATTATTAGTACAACACTCCTAAGATAAATAACCTACCAAATTAGGCAATAAATGTGTCATTAAACTGATTTGACTTGGTGATGGAATCTTTAGGAAAATTAAGGACACAATCATATGCAACATCTTGAAATGTAAAAGGGAAGAGATGACAAGCCACATCCTCATGGATCATGTTAAACAATATCAAATATGACTTAAAGGACTTAATATTCTCTTCATCAGTCACTCTATTGGTAGGGATGAAGAGAGGTAGATATTTATCTAGATGTTTTGGTAAATCATGCACAAGTTTAGGGATGTTGATGGATGAACCAACTAATCATGTCATGACTAGCACAAGGGGTTATAAATCTTGGTTAGATGGATAATTTGTCTAAGTTTTGGATTTACTTTATTTACCTTTATTGACTCTTTCTTTGGTATGGGTCTCTAGAGATGCTAAAAGGATAGTGGCTTTAGATCAAGAGTTGGTCTTAATACTAGGAAACTCTAGGATGTAGAATGGATACTGACAGAAAAGGATATTTAAAGATATGCTTCAAAAATTCTAAATATTTCAAAGATCAATGAATATTTCATATAAAATCTTAGATCAAGAAACTCCACCTTGATCTTTGAGGATCTAAGCTACAAAACCTTAAATTTATCAAAACCTGCACAAATATTATTAGGTCTACATGTTAACCTAAAAATATTGGTGTTAAACCAACACATAAAAGTGTATCTATGCCTTATTTAATGATCTAAAAGCATTTGAAAATTTTAAAACAACTTCAAGCACAAAATTAAGAAAAGCTTTACTTAAATCCAAGCAAATTATAGCAATTGAGATTTTAAATTCCAAAATTTAGTATAAGTAACATCTTCAAGAATGATTTTTACACAAATAACCAAATTATTTAATGAATTTATACCTAACTATACAAATATGATCAAACTAACCCTTAATATGTGTAAATAATGAGGTATTTGACCTATCTTTGCATGAATTTGAGAAAAGATCTAGATTATTTACCAAATTTGTATAAATGACACTAATATTGATGAAATATTTTAAAAATGCAAAGATCCATGTAAAGGATGCAAAGATTCATGTAAATAATGTATATCCTTAGTGTTCTTTAATGATATTAATGTACTTTAAAATAATTTAGCATGTATATGATGTACACTATAGTTCTATAAAGATGTATGAAAATAGTTGCATAAGACCCTCCTTCTAGTGCCGGCTTTGCCCTTCTTATTGATGCATGTATTACACTCCTTTTGTCACCAAGAAACAAAGGGAAAGTGAGAAACTCAATGTTAAGTCCTAGAAGACTTGGGGCTTGATTTGTTTATACAACTGTTAGTGGATATATAAAAAATAAGAGATATCATCACCACTTTGAAAGTCTACAAATAGACCTTGTTGTAGGGACAATAGATGTTTATTTAGTGACACAATTTCTTGCTAATCTTTATGGATTGTCTAGTATTTGATAATTATTACCAAAAATAAATGAATGATGGATATTTATAGAATGATAGAACCTAGAGTGATTCATGGGTGGTTCCAAAAGTGAGTAGGGTAGGGAAAAAAAATATGTTCTTAAGATGATCAAAGATATTGATTTTGCTAACTTTTAAGGAAAAAAATGAAACTAGCATCTACTAACCCTAGTATAGTGATAAAAGTTAAATAAATGTAGTTTAATATTCAAATGCAAGGAATTCACATATTTAATAGCATACTTTATCTAAAAATTTTCACTCCCAGTAAATTGCATAGCACATTCAATTGTAAATGAGAAGAAAATAGTGCAAGCATACTATTAAATTTTTTAGCCTAACCTTAAGCTCAAACTAAAAAAGCATATATAAAATGTAATTTCCAAATTAAATTGTAGAGATGAAACTATCAAACATCTATAAGTGTGATAATTCTAAAATCATTGAACACACACAAAATAACACTATAGATAGACTCTCAAATTCTTTGGATCTATGTATTAATTTTGATAAAAAATATTTTTTATTCTAAATATGAGGGAAACATCCCTATTTAAAATCTTAAAAATGCCTAATATGAGCCTATGTGGACCTATAAAAGGTGCCCAAATATAGCTAAGTTTATTAGAATGCCACATTATAATAGAATATTCTAAATTTGAATTTACAAGATAAAATTAGAATATCTTAAGGGCCCAAAGATGGATGCTATAATGATTGTTGTTGTTGTTACTACTTCCATTTATTCTTAGATTCTTCTTTGGTCCATACTTCAACACATGCATGGTAGTCCTAGTCTATTTGAGCAAAGTTTAGGATCATGGGTCTAAACAAGTTGGTTATTCCTTGAATTAGCTTCCCATTTTCTATAAGTATTATCTTGAGTGATTTTTCAATTACATATACCTTTTTAAGCCTTTGATTTACAAATTCCACAATTTATATTACCTTGGTATCAGTCTTTACATTGGCCATGTCCTACTAGAATTTGGTCATGAACACCATCATCTATGCTCTAAACTCCTGATCATCCATAAAGGAACCATTAGGATTGGTTACTCTCATAACCATGGCATCCTTTACAAGCAAGACTATCTTAAATTCAATCTTATCCATGGATGTATGAGCATCCTTAATCTTATCTAGCCATCATTTTAGGATCCTCCTTTTATTCATTAGAATGATTTGCATAGGAATAATGTATTCAAGTGACAAGACCTTTAGGTTATGAAATTTATTACTTCTATCCATTTTAACTAATATTTACAACTTGCTATCATAGAGTGAAATATTTTGGTCAAGATTTATGACCACCTTAGCTTACTATATCCCATCTTATTGTCCCTTATTTATTACCTTATATAGGTTGAAGACATTAATGATAGTGTTTATTATTGTAATTAGGGTGTTGTATGGCTCTATTGGCAATGCTTAATCCTTTAGCCTCTTTAATTCTTGCTACATCCCCTTATTTAAGTCAATAGTATACTATGTCTATGCTTAAACTGAGGTTATGGGGACCTTTGCATACTCTTGTACCTCTTTAGGTCTAGCCTTCCTCTTTCTAGTTAAGTGAAAGAGGGTTTATTCACTCTCATGAATCATAGTTGAGCTTGATTTTGGATGTTTCACTTGTCTTCTAACCACACTTTTCATGGTACTAATGTTAGCATTAAACCTCATACCAATTTGGTTTATATCTTGTCTTGTTTGAGGTCTCCCCTACCTTATTACCTACATCATGTCCCTCACCCAATTTGGTGTAGCTATAAATAGTGGTTGTATAGGAGCTGGATGTAATAGGTGTACTAGGGTAGAGGATGAATAAACTAGTTGGGTCTAATTTGCCATGTGGGTCAAACAAAGATTTGGCAAGGCCCATGTTGAGGATGAATGAAGGTAGTTTAGAGGGCACATGCACCTTAGGAGATGTGGTGAGGCTAAGTGGCCTTTGTTAGGTGAATAGTTTCAATGGTCTAGTGGATGTAGGAGAGCCAAAGGTGAGTGATACAATTTTTGTGGTAGCCTGAAAAGGAGTAGAAACCATAGCTTGGATAGAACTAGTGCTTTAGGATATCTGTGGAGGTGGAATGTTGGTAGTGGCATGGGTGATGAAGTGGGGAATGGTACCCCCAAAAGAATCAATTATAGGGCATGAAAACATGGGAGTGGAAGTAGCAATAGAAGTAGGGGTATTTTTAAATGTACTAACAACTGAGAAGGAAGGTAATGGTGCATTACTTATGATGGATGTTTGGAGAGGTGATGGGAGAGGTAATGCCCCTCTCATAGTGGTCTTAGGAGACATATTCCTCATCCAAACTTTCTATATATTCCTCCTAGTTAATGTATATAGTTAGTTATTCCATTAAGAACTTGATGTCATGTTGAGAGTCTTAGAGGTCAATATAAAGATCAAGTTGATCTAAGATTTGTGTGGTAGTCTCCTTAAAAAATGTAGGGACAAATGTAGGACTTTATCAAGGGCTAGGTTGGCTACTTGATTTTCCTTGCTTAGATTTTGAAGGCATGCCCTATCTACTTTGATTAGATTGTAATGGAGGTCTACAAGGTATATTCTTGTTGAGAGGAATGATTTCATCTTTCTATTCCTCTTACCTAGCCTTACAGTCTATATCAAACAAAATTTCATGGGTTGGTGGTATTTGAGGCCTTATGATGTCCTCCTTCCTTATCTCCTTAGCAAGCCTCATTTTGAGCTCTATATTTTTCCTTAAAACATTTTAAATGAATACCACATTATTCGTTACATCTAGGTATATCCACTCATGCACCTCCTCCTAATTCTTACATTTTAATGCTGCATCTTTTTGGAACTTGAGTAAGTTTGTAGAAATGATATTGTTTGGGTCCCATGCCCTAAAATCATCCTTAGGAAATAGTATGTGTCCTTATAAACTTTAGATACTATAATGTCCTACCATTTCATTATCTTAGTCCTCCATAGCTTATAAGGTGTTTTATGGGGGATTTTCTTATTTTTCATCTTGAATATGCCATCGGTTCCATGGAGTAGTTTATAGGCCATCTCCTCTTCTGCCAACTTCATTGGCACATATCACGATATCTTGAGGGGAGCTACCATCACCACTTCAACTTGAATCATCATGCAATTAGGGTAGAGCTAGAAGTTTCCCATGTGTATCAATGTTATTTTGACTTCTAGAGCAATCATTGGCATCTCACACTTTGTGATATATTTTTAAATAGGTGGTTAGAAGTTTTCTGAAATTATCTTGATATTATGCGTAAAAAAATAAATGTGTAATGCAGAAAATGATTGGGGCACAACCTCTTTCCACTAAAGAGGATAATGTATTTGGACCTACTTATGTAGTTGCATAGATTTCATCCAATAGATGGCTCATCATGAAAAATGGGGTCCCATTCTTTCAAGTGTCATTCATAGTAGTGACTAGATTTTTGCTAATAATATCCCTGAGTGGTGGGAATTTGTTAATCCTCCAAGATTCATTATAGGAGTGGAATAGTCCTTATGTTTGCATAAACATTATTTGTATTTCCAAATACTCTATTCAATAAAGCTAGGCTAATCCTTACCCCTTTATTTAATTGATAGATAAGTAGGTCCCCTTATTCATTCATTAGGATAAATCCCTTTGGGATAATCACCCATGATGTTAGGACTATGTCTAGAGAGTGCACCTCATACCAATTGTCAATGATGCTCTGGTTGTATAACACCTATGAAAAATGTAGGTCATAATGTTTATCAAAATTGGGCCTGATGATGAAATAAATTGAGATCCCTTGGTTTATGGATTTGAGCAACCCATCTTCACATTTTGTCATCCCAAAGATGCCATATACTAGGTCATTACATGACATGACCTTTGGTTTTGTTGTATCTTTATGGAGATCAGCAATTTTGTTTCCTTGAACATGACTAAATTACCATATTGAAAAATAAAATCATTATTGCCAAATGCAATAGCCTTACCTAGAGTGGAGGGTCCTACTTGTGTCATTTCTATAGTGTTTTGTGTATAAACTGATGTCTTCTTATACTTTTTTGTAACTTTAGAGCTCAAATAATGGTGATCTGAGTACAATCCATGGAAATCTTGAGCTTGGTTGAGTTGAGAACACTGATAGTTGAGAGAGAAAACACTTAGAGTTACAATGCAAATGTAAGTATCAATAGTTGAGTTGGGTATCCTTTTAAAAATTGCTTTGATAAATGAAAGGTTTGATGGTGATTTTTTGTTGTATTAATGGCAAGCTCATCACCCTTGCATATTTTTTAACTATTGCTTTTGGAATTTATTTACATTAAAATTCAAATTTAGTGTTGATTAGCCTTTTATTTTCCATATATTTTATATTTAAAGATAAATACTACCATGTTTTGATATTTGGCATGCCACCTTAGATCCATCTAACAATTAAAGGGGTTTGAAGATGACTAAGTTGCTTAGTCAACTCAAATCTAGACATGTGGCACTTTATGATTGCTCATAGGATCTAAAAATGTAGCTTATTATGATGATTCATTTATATAATGCCACATGTTATATCTCTATTCATGGTGAACTCTTGGATAGGGCCCTCTAATTTTGGTTGGTCATGAGATTTCCATGTGTCACTTTCATAGGCAATCAAATTTTACTCTTTACCATGTAGCTCTCGCATGGGTAATCATGACTTTACTTTAATAGGTGGCTCTCTTGGAAGGCTCTGAATATCTATTGGTGACTTAGTGTCAATCATGTGGGTCAAGTGCTTACATGCATCACTCTCAGAGGTGATCCTATAGATCTTAAAATATAACTCCATAAGAATGACACTCAGCATCATCTCACGGGTCCTTAGTAAACATGTGCCACTTCAATAAGACTTTAAAAGTGTTCTAGTGGATCTTTATATATAAGTATCATGGGTATGACATGTGTCATTATTTAATGGATCCCAATGGGTCATGTATCATTATTTTGAATTTCTCTTCATTATTTTTCCACTTACCATTCCTAGAGGGATATTTGGATAGCTATATATCATCAAACTTAATTGAATGGATTGGGTGAATCTATGTGTTTTCATTGTGATCTATCAAAACCTTTCAATTGGATAGGATGAAATGTTTACATGCATCAATCTCAGATGAATCTGAAGGGAACATACATCACTTCAAAAATGTGATTAGGTTTGGATGGTCATGGTTGAGACACATAATGGCATATTTTAGGCTTCTAAATTATAGTGGGATGCTTGGTAGATCATATTAAATGGGCTTGCTTACGAGAACCATGATCTCTACATATATCCTATGGATTTTAATCCTAATGGCTAACTCCCTTATGAGTTCTCAATATGATTCCACATGGTTTGTGAGATTCATAGATTTACTCCAAGTGTCTTGTGTGGGGTAAATTTCTTTCAACTAATGGCACAACTCAAAGTTATAATAGAAATAGTTATGTCTTAGATGAGTGTCATGAAGATGTGTGGCATACTAAGGAGTGAGTGTTATTTTAGAAGATTTTTTATAATTGACATCCCACAAGACATCACAAACTGCTACTTTTAAGTTGACATCTTATGAATCCAAGTGAGAGACCATGTTAGACATCTGTAAATTTTAAATGCCCATCACAAGCAAATTAAACAAGTCTAAAGCAAAACTACACAATTAAATGCTTTAAACAAACTATAAAGTTAGTCTAGTAAGATTTGATGAGGCTTGTGTATCTCATGCTAGTTGGAAAACCAGGTAGAACCTCCTTGGCAAAGGCCTATCTACATATTTTTGAAGCAATAATGGTTAATAATCCATTATTGGATAAAACTTTGAATAAAAATTGTAATAACCCAAATATTTCTAAGTACTACTCCTTACTTCAAAATATATTATTGAATAAGGGTTTTTAGGATTTATTAAATCAATTATCTTATGCAACAAAATGTCTTAACAAACTTGGTATTTTAAGAATTTTGGAAAATTAAGAAAGGAGGATCCCCATTATAGGAGTAGGGGGTAGTTAATCATCAACATAATCCTTCATACTTAGTTCCCCATTGAAAATTATTAAATGTTTATGATTGGTATCAATATATCTGAGAGCCTAATAATCAAGCATATTTTTCCTAGTCACATTAATCTATACTCTTACTTTATTGGTATTATTGGTTGTTTAATATCAAAAGGATTGGTGTTTTTCATATTCAATTTATTTCAGGTCAAAATGTAAAATGGATTTTAGTTATGAAATTCATGATGGTGATCATTTTTTAGATTTTTGCCTCTCTAATAATGTTATGTATTATGCTTAGGATAATGAATTGAATAATGTCCACACTTGTACAATTACTATTGATACTTATACCAATGATTAAAATGAAAGTGATAGATATTATTATCATTAAAGTTATCATTTTAATTATGAGGAAAATGTGAACATTAAATTATAAATAAAATTACAAATTGATTTATTCATCCATTATATTGATTTTTTAAATAAATTATAAAAATGTAACATACTAGTAATTAATATCTTATCTCCATTTATATCTAACATGGACCTGAATGTGAATAATCAATCATTGGCACATATTTTTTACTACAAAAATTTTAACTACATTACACATCATTGATAAATCATATAAATTGCATTTAAATGTCAAATAATATGAATGATTTTTTTTCCAATCTCCTTCAAGAAGATATAGATGATGTAAATACATATGATATTCCTTTTTATCCTTCAAATGTGGACAATAATTTATGATATCTAGATAATATTTCTCCACCCTTGGAAATTTTAAATAATGTTCTAATATGAAAAGATATTTATTGTGATTCTCTTACAATAGAAAACGTTTCAATTGAGTGTGATATGTTTTATTGTACAAAAAAATATGTGAAAACATTGATTTAGTTTCACATGTTTATGATAAATTTATATCATGCAACTATCCTCGACCAGGTAATGTTATCTCCTTAGAATGTGATCCTCATGATAACATCATTTATGAGTCTTTAAATACCTATTAACACAAAATAATCTAATTAAAATAAATGTGATGTAATCTCTTCCATAAAATATAAGTGTGTTAAGGTATGAAATGATTCTAAACTATGCAACAATTTTATCTCATAATGCAATTCTAAACCATCCAATGATATTAGTAATGATCTCCTCATACCAATTTTAAAATTAGATGGTTAATTACATCCCATGAGCAACCCTTTACAAACCATTAATATTTATACTAGTCATATTATGTCCATGATGCATGGTATTAGTTACCTCATGACAAATTACTCAAACTAACTTTATAAACTAGATCATGTTATGTTAATGTTAAAGATAATGTTATTTTAGGACAACACCTTATACAAGATATATATGAAGATTCATATTTTTATTCCTATATACTTTCATTATTCTATGGTCATGGATATCCTTACATTCATTTAACTCAATATACACTCTATTTTAGACAATGGTGTAATGGTGGGCATATTTTAGTAACAATAAATCATATAAGCCTCAAAATATGTTGCTCAAGTTGGTTTTATAGTCTACCTATTTTATCCTTACCTAAATTAAATAACTTATAAGATGTGTTACTATATAATTATCCCAAACCCAAGGTGGATAAATCATATTGAAAAATAAAAGGTTTGAAATATGGTCATGATGAGTTTACTAATGTTTTCATTTTAGGATTTAATACAACTCTTCATTACATAACTTATCAACCATAAAATTTAGAAAAGAATTTAAGCTACTCAAAGAAATATCAATGAATAAAGACTATAGTTGTGTTGAATATTTATATATAAATGTGTTTAAATAATCATGTGATATTAATTATGAAAAAAAGGTTCTAATGAAAAATAATAAATACCATATTCATACAAAAAGGAAGCCACTAATAAAACTGTGAATCTAGATTTAGATTATCAATAAAAAAATTTAGATAAAGTTCTTCATAATAATGATGAAGTAATGGAAATAATTACAATTAAGGAAGAGAATGATATGATACTCAATAAATGGAAAGAATTAACTCAAAAATCACACCTTTTAGAGTGTTTGGAAGAAAATGATTCATCAAAAGAGATGATGAAGACTTAGGTAAGTTTTATTCCTAGTATGATGAAGTATATTCTTAGGATACTCATCAGTGAGATCAACCTATAGATTCTATAATAAGAGGTTTCAGAAGATAGTGGAAAGTACCAATGTGATGATTTATTAGACAAGTACTAATAATTCACACTCTTAGTCAAACGATGTATTAGAGAGTTTGGAATTTAATAATGAAGAAGAAGTTAAGGAAATACAAGATTCAAAAGTTCATTAAAGATAGATTGAGAGAGACCATACTAAATCAAAAATCAATGGAAATAAAGATGCAAGTATTTAAATAAGGAAAAGACTGTTAAGTAACCTAAATCAAGACAATGTTACTTTATTGTCTAAGATTGAACCTAAGAACCTTGTAGAAGCAAATAAAGACAAGTCTTGGATAGGTACTATGAATGAGGAGTTATGCTAAATAGAAAAGAATGAGACTTTGGAACTAGTTCCTAGGCTTAAATACAAGAATGTCATCGGCATAAAGTGGGTGTTTGGGAACAAGTTGAATGAAGATGGATAAGTAACTAGGAACAAGACTAGATTGGTATGTAATGGGTACTCAGAAGTTGAAGGGGTAGATTTTGAGGGGATTTTTGTTCTAGTATAAATATTTGAGGCTATCAGGTTATTTCTATCACATGTGAGGTTTAAAGGATTTAAGGTGTATCAGATGGATGTCAAATTTTATTTTCCAAATGGGAACTTAGAAGAAGAGGTGTACATAGAGCAACCTGAGGGTTTTTTATTATCGAGTAACAAGGACTATGTTTGTAAATCAAAAAATGATCTTTATGGTATAAATCAAGATTCTAGAGCTTGGTACACTTGATTAGATAGGTATCTATTAGACCAAGGATTCAAAATAGGAGTTACAGATAGTAATATGTATATAAAGGCATAAATGATCATCATTTAATAGCGGTTATCTATGTAGATGACATCATATTTAGTGTAAATAGTGAGAATATGACTAAGGCCTTTGTATATGTGAGGAAGAATTAGTTTGAGATGTCTATGCTGGGAGAACTATAATTATATATTGGGTTACAAATCATTAAATCAAAAAAAGGTATATTCATTTCATAACCTAAGTACATAATATAGATGTTGAAATTTTTTGAGATGGAAGATTGCAAGGTTGTTAGCACACCTATGATCATACGGTGTAAGTTAAGCAAGGAAGATGGGTCTCTAAAGGTTAATCAGACATTATATAGGTCAATTATTTGAATTTTTCTATACATTACTATCTTTAGACCTGACATCATGCAAGCAGTAGGCCTTATGGGAAGATTTTGAGTAGACACAAAGGAAAATCATTTTCAACTAGTCAAAATGATACTTAGGTATCTCAATGGGACAATGGAGTTTGGGTTGTGGTATCCAAAGAGTAAGGATTTAAATTTAATAACCTATATATATGTAGACTAGGTAGGGAGTCTAAATGATAGGAAGAGCACTAGTGAATGAGTTTTCCTCTTAAGAGAGTACCTAGTATTATAGATAAGCAAGAAGAAGCCATTTTGGCATTATCTACTTGTGAGGATAAATACATTACATAAACATCATGTTGCACTCAAGTCTTATGGATGAGATAAACCTCAAAATACTAGAAGGTAAAGTATGATAGTCTTATCCCTATTTATTGTGACAATACAAGTTCCATAAGCATCTCAAAGAATCCTATCATGCACTCAATAACCAAGAACATTCCCATAAAGTATAATTTCCTAAGAGATCAAGTAAGTGAACAAAGTGTTAAACTTGAATGTATTTCTACAAAGGATCAAATTACAAACATTTTTACCAAGCCACTTTCAAAGGTAACATTTGAGCAACTAAAATAGGAATTGGGAGTAATTCCTACCCCTACTAGCCATTAAGAAAATCAAGGGTAATGGGAGCTAATTAGGTGGTTCATTATATCCAAAAGTAGGTGAGTATTTCCAAGAATATATGCATGGAGATACATGGATCATGTTTTTATGATGCTTCATTGACTCATAATCCTATGTGTTGAGTGTTTTAGTTGCAAGAAGTGTGATCCAAGAATTTTCAAGCATATATTTGTTAATTATGCTAAGGAAGATAAATTTTAGAATGAGGGATAAATTACATGTTGAGAGAAAATTTTGAGAGTGGTTTCCATCAATGATAAAGGGTGAGATTATTGATTGTTTTCATTAATGTTAAAGATGCATCTTGTGAAGGTTAATGTAAAATGTGACTAAGCCTAGTTAATAGTGTATGTAATGTGACAGGGTGAATTGAGAGAGTGTTTTCATGTGAGAAATAAAAATATATAAGTTTAATGCAACTAATGTATTTTGTCTACATGGAGCTACATATCATTGATGTTAAAGTACATAGGAAGCCTAGTCATGAAGCTAGTTATGACATGAAGAGGCATGTGCATGGAAATTAATTAACATAGACATGTGAAGGTTGAATGGAACTATTTGAGAATTTAATTAAGGTGTATAATATTTCATGAGAGTTTTATGGTGATCCTATAAGGGCAGGACCTTCAGTGTAAGTCTGCACTTAGACCACTCTTAGACCCTATCTAGCTTAATGAAGTATGGTGATCATATTTTTAAGGAAATTATGCACATGTGAGAATGTAAAAAGGTAAGATAATTTTTTTTTAGGAATGATCATAAACTTTGAGGTTAATGTTTGAAATAAAGGTACATAAATCATAATTTTAGGCCTTTTTGAGCTTAAAGAATGAAGTCTTAAACCCAATAAGCACTTTTAGACATTTTTTGGCATGTGTAACCTTTTCATGGGAGTATTATATCATAATTAGAGATGGGTAATAGTCGTAGATATGAAATATATTCATTATTTTTGGATTCAAGTGGTAGTGATTTGTGAACAATCGTTAACACCAAAACCTATGTTAAATCTCCCTAAAAACCTAATAAGGACCCAATATGAAATGTTTTATTCAAAATACACTATGATGGTTTTAAATTCCTACACAATCTATTATATAATGTATTAAAATATCCTAGGTACCTTCAAATTGTGGTGGTTAGTAAGATGAGAGAGAAAATACATAAATATAGGCTTATTTATCAAGAAATTATTGTAGCTCTCAAAATTTGTATTGATCAAGAAGATAAAATGGATGGTATAAGAAGATAGAGACTAATTTTACATGTTCATGATGATTTTTGGATATTTTATAACCTTCAAGTGTTATAATTTTGTTATCTAGGTTATCTAGGTGTAGACATACCTAATGGTGTGAACATTGTAAAACTGAGGTATAAATGAAGAGATAGATTATAGGGTCTATACATGATATATTGATGAAAAAAGTGACTAAAGAAGTAATTCATGAATTTTAAGTTTTTTTCATGGTTTTAAGGTGTTTTTGAGGTTAGTGGACATGGTGAAAAAATTTCTCATAAAATGGCATGTCTAGATCAGATAAGACTATGAAATATAAGGTCAAAAATTTGGTCTACAAGACCAATATTTTCCATTAGACCATATGATTTTTATTTTTGAATATGGCTTGTAGATACCATATAAATATTTTTATGCATCAAGAGTCATGACAAGTGTCCACATAGGCATTATAGGTTTAATTTATCATGACTTTTTTTTGAGGTGAATTGGTAATTCTAAGTAAGCAAATTGTAGATATGTTCTTGAGCCTTTATCTCCTAAGTGAAAGTGTCCCAATAATTTGGTGATGACCCTAAAGTCATGGATAATATTTATACATGTTTTATTTATCAAATTTTGGTAGTTTAAGGGTGTTTAAGTTTCATTATTTCAAGACAAACTTTTGAGGTACATAGGCCTAATAGGGTATTATGTCTTGAAAGAGCTTTCATGGTATGAACAAAGGATATTGGTCTAATAAATCATGGTTAGGATAAATTATATTTCATTATATAAGTGTTTGAATGGTTTTTTTGTTGGATAAATCCATGTGGGCCTAAAAATATCAAGTTTTATCACTAAGAGGATAAACTTAATGCAATTAGGTCTCCATGAGGCCTAAAAGAGCAATAAGACCTAATTGAGTTATTGCACACCAAAATGGGTTCAAGTTAAATTTAAATCATGTTAATAATATGTTATAAGACCTATTTTATGGTTTAACTAAGAGTTTGAAGGTGTGTGGCTAAAAAAATGATGTATGACCATAAGGTAGTTTAGGCCTATTTGTGGATGTGAAATATAAGTGAATAGAATATTTCATGGTTGAGTAGAAGGAGTCTTTAAATTAGACCTTAATAGTAGAGAAGAGATGTGGTGATCAAAATTAATGAGGTAGTTGAGTTGGTGTTGAGTCACTTAGGGATTTGGTGCTTCCTTACAAGTAGGTGTTTGATAAAGCCTAGTCAAGTGGGTATTTAACTTTATTGGGGTTAGAGTTCAACTAATTTGATCTTTTTTTTTCATAGGATAGTAGTCCATTTTTAGATATCATAGTGGGTTTTCTTCCCATTGACGTTTTCTCACTCATATATGTGTTTCCTTGTGTTATGCTCATGTGAATGGTTCTTTATGCATTGCTATATCACTGTATTTATTTCATGGTTCAATGAATGTTAAAGTATAATTTAAAGAATTTTTTTTAAAAATGATTTACTGCCCCAACCTTTAGTGATTTTTCTTCTAATAAATGATTATGATGTCCATTTCCACTTAGTACACCTACATGAATACAACAAACTTTTCTTTATGGCATATATGCTTAAATAATTTTATTAGTCATTTAATCTCATTTTTCGTAACCACTTATTGCTATAGCAATAAAGTGTATAAAGTGATTATATTTTATCCTACTGAAATATACTTCTAAATTATTAAAATATGTGGTTAGCTATGTTTCCTTCCTTATTAAGCCATGGATGTGTTGGTTGGTTGGGGTGTTAGCATATAGGTCTCAAGTCACTTGGAATTGGCTAATTATAACCCCTGCTATGCACTTTATTACTTAAATGATTAAGGGAATGTGATCCATTTAAGCATTTTCTATGATCTTTCATGGGATGGAATTATTTTTATATACAACTGAATACATTTTTATTAAATATAAAATTGTCATTAAGACATTGATTTATCTTTAGGAAAATGGAGTATAAGGTTTGTATACTGTAAGTAACCTTAAATACTGACTTGGCTAGTAATTACACTGATAGATGTTCCTACAATGGCAATTGGGGGTGAAGGTTGGAAGCTATAATGGTCTGTTAATGTTAGCATTTAATTATTTAAAAAATGATAATATAAAAATAATAATAATTTAATTAAATTTCAAATCCCATATGATTAAATAAAAAAAATTAAGCAACTGACATAAAATAATGGATAAGGTTTAAAAACATAAATAACATTTAAATATAAAAAAATTCAAATAAAAAAATAAACGAAAATGTAAAGTAGAATGATGGAAATAAAAATTAAAGAAGAGTTAAAAAAAATAGGGAAAATTAAATTGTCATTCCATATTTAGATAAAATACATACTTTTAAAATAAATAATCATATTAACACATCATATATATTATCACATAATTGATTTATAAGCAATATATAATTTTACTGCATTATATTTATAAATAATTAGATAATCATATCTAATTTATAGATAATATATAGATTTTACCACATCATATTTATAAATAATCATATCATAACAATGAACTATAAAAATAAATTATCATAAAAATATTACATCATATTTATAAATAATCATAGCAATGAAAATTTTAAAAATAAATTATGATAGAAAATATAATCACGTGATAATTAATAAATAAATAATGTATAGATAGTCATAATTAATTAATAGATAATATATAGATTTTAAAACATTAATTAACAATGAAATTTTAAAAATAAATTATCATAAAAATATCATTACATGATAATAAATAAATAATAATCATATCATAACAATGAATTGTAAAAACAAATTACCATAAAAATATTACATCATATTTATAAATAATCATAACAATGAAAATTTTAAAAATAAATTATGATAGAAAATATAATCACATGATAATAAATAAATAATATATAGATAGTCATAATTAATTTATAGATAATATATAGATTTTACCACATTAATTAATAATGAAATTTTAAAAATAAATTATCATAAAAATATCATTACATGATAATAAATAAATAATATATAGATAATCATAACTAATTTATAGGTAATATATAGATTTTACCACATCATATTTATAAATAACTAGCATACATATCTTAATAAATATATGTAAAATATACCGATATATCATTCTTGAGGCAAGTCAAAATATATGTCAGGTGTAAGAATACATTTTGACATACCCCGAGAATTATATATATGGGTGTATTTTACATTGATTTATTAAAATATGTATGCTAGTTTATATATAGCCTAAGAACTTATGAGATTAACAGACTAGTTAGACTTCTTTAATGACAATAAAATAATGTTATTGAGATTCCCTTCATTATAAGATTATGGAGTTGATCCTAAGCTAATAACCATTGGATAATGTATGGTGATTAGCTATTAGATCTGATATTCAATTTATGGAATCTCAATATATAGCTCTATGGAGTTGCTAGGTCTATTGTGGGATACATTAGAAATTGGTTGTATACCTCAAGCTAGTTGATTGGACTCCCTTATGTAAAAATATCATTTGTTATGAATGGTTTTCCACCTTACGATGTATTTTATATCAGATGATTTAATGACTCAAGAATTTACATATATATAAACTCTTGAGTGATATATATATATATATATATATATATATATATATATATATATATATATATATATATATATATATATATATATATATACACACACACACACACATATATATATGTTGCTAGGTCTATTGTGGGATACATTAGCAATTAGTTGTATACCTCAAGCTAGTTGATTGGACTCACTTATGTAAAAATATGAGTTGTTATGAATGGTTTTCCACCTTGGGATGTATTTTATATCAGATGATTTA
>JARHVA010005451.1:0-55000 GCA_037957365.1 Torreya grandis | reverse complement strand
TATAGGATATATATATATATATATATATATATATATATATATATATATATATATATATATATATAAGAAAATAGATGATCTTATGTAAATTTACACCAAAAGGTTTTGACCAATATTAAATGATGCTCAAAAAATGAATGGCCACATGACCGGTTATATAATCTATTTATTTAAAATATAGGAGTTTCTTTCCAAGTATTATATGTTTTTGTTACTTATACTTGACTATTTTTAAAAAATAAATAGTGTTTTAAAAACAAGAGTCAGAAAACTAAAATTCATATTCTCATACCATCTTCAAATTTTGAGTTTAACCATCTCAAGTAATCTATGAAAGTTGATATTTATTTATTTTCAAAAAATAGTGTCCATACATAGGCCCCCTTTTGTTCCCCAAATTTATACACTTACCCCCCTAAAAACTATGTTTCTTAGTATAAAACTCACAAAATACATTGAAACAAGAGGTATCCTACCCTTTTTAGATTCCCTCTTTTCCTTCAAAGAGGATGGATCTTTAGCTAGAAATATTTTCAAAATAGGGTAATCATACTAACCTCTATATTCATGCCTTTTAACACCACTAATTGATTAAAAAATAAGGTGTGTTAAAGATTTTATCCACTAGGGATTTCATGATTTATGATAATGATAACATGAAACAATAAATTGAACATTTGAAAAAGGTTTTTAGGAGGAATGGATATAAGGGTAAACAAATTGTGAGGTCGTTCAAACAAGTTAATGATATACTTATAAGGCAAAATCAAAGGTAACCCTCAACCTATGTCCCAATTGGCTTCTTACCATACATTGAGGGGGCCCCAATATGACTGTTAATATCCTTAAGTGCCAAAAAATTGAGACCACCTTCCTATTGATAAAAACAAGTTGAGGATGTCCTAAAGTTCTACCAAGGACCCATGAAAATCTAGTCTTTATATGAGGGTATAAAATATTGAATGCTCCTATGGAATCCCAAAAATTAATGAAACATGTAGGTCTATCATAGCTAGAAATAAAGAGCATGTTTAAAATATTCATTTAGAGAGGAAGGAGAAGTCGACACTGGTCAAACACTTGTGTAAAACTAAGAATGATATTCATATTTAGGATACCAAGGTCATTTTGGTTGAAAAATAATTTCACAAATGAAAACTAAGGGAAGTAATTGATATTTTTAAACATTAAAACAACATGAATAGAGATGAGTGCTAAGAAACTAGTAAGATTGGAGAACAATTTTTAGAAAATTGAGAGGTCTAACTTATTATGTTTGCTTCAGTATTCTAGTGTTTCTTTTTTTTAATTTATAAATTATAAGTTCTACACAATCTAATTAAAATATAAGATCTTATATAACACTTGAATTTTTTATGAATATTTTACTAATTCAATAAGAAAATTTAAACTTATGGTTTGTTAATACTTCCTATTTAGTAACAATTTAACTTTTTTATAATAAATTTTTACAAATTGTTTATAAATTTTTTAACCATGATTAATAATTTTAGCTATAAAATTTTATTTTTATTTTTAAATCATTTAATATTTTAAACTTTTAATATCTTTGTAATTATGTGTGTGTGTGTGTGTGTGTGTGTGTGTGTGTGTGTGTGTGTGTGTGTGTGTGTGTGTGTGTGTGTGTGTGTGTGTGTGTGTGTGTGTGTGTGTGTGTCTATATATATATATATATATATGCATGTATGTATGTATGTATGTATGTATGTATGTATGTATGTATGTATGTATGTATCTTTGTAAGTATACACACATACATATACATATAAATATAAGTACACACACACACACACATTATTAATTGGTAATTAGTAATTTTAGTTTTTTGGTCTAGATTATTGACATGTTAGAAAAAAAATCATAAGATTTAATTGGTGTAGTAGGAGGTGGAATAATGTCTTGGATATTAGGGGTAATGGTCACTACAGAAAAAACTGAGTTTTTTTAATAACCCCAAAAAATTAGAATTACATTATCAGAGTACACTTCAGACCATGTGCATGGCCGAAGACATTACTTGCGGATGCAAAAAATGATCCTTTAATGCACTCAATAACACACAACTAGAAATTGATTAAAACACGTGTGGAATTATACTAAAACCCATAAGCACACAATAGAACTTATTCATTCCCAAAGAGAGTACCATCATGATAAGGAATGAAAACTGAATCATCATAGGAAATTGTTTAAACGTTACTAGTCAAGGTTTTTAGCTTTCATCAAGGCATAAGGTTATCACACCATTACAAAATTATTATTTTTAGATTCACACATTTCCGAATTTAATAAGCATGAATGCCACTATCCAAATAATGAGTAGCGATACATTTTATGATCAATTCCATTATCTATCAACTAGTATATAGTGGGCAACCCATAATTGGATATATGCAAACAATATCATATTGGAAAATATCCAATTCATTTTTAATTGTTAATAAGAAGGAATTAATGTAAAAAAAAGTTAATTATAGCCAGATATATATATATATATATATATATATATATATATATATATATATATATATATATATATATATATATTCCTCAAACATTCATTATTCAATAAACCATTATATTTAGAGTAAATGAAACATTCAACCCATACAACTGTCTTAATTCCTAATTAGTTTCCATCCATATAACAATAAGACATATAGTATTATAACATGGAATAAATTTCCAACCATACCATTATCTAGTAAAACTATCAAGAACAATAAACAATTATTTCATTACCTTTCTTAAAATAGGGATTTACTTAAACAACAACTAGCTTCATGTAACATATTTCCAAAGTATGATCATACATGTTTGAAAAATATCTTCCCAAAATGAACAAGTACATAAAGTATATGATCATCAAGATTTTTCCACATGAATTGAATATATATAGTATTCACACAATCAACAAGTACTCCTTTCAGCAATAATTTCTAGCCATGTTCCAATTGAATGGAACCCAAATAAAAAATTTCATTTAAGAAACATTTCCAACATAATGATTGAATCTGTCATGACACAGTAGCATATGTTCATTTCCAACCAATAAGAAAAGACTATATAAATACTCAGCCCATAAGAATGAAGTTTAATGTATACATATTCAACCATCCTTAAATTGTATAAACATTAATCATGGAGGAATAAAACACCAATAGATTCAATTCCACCATACAAGTAATTTAAAAATCACTTTCTTCATCTATAGGTTGGCAATTCATTAAATAAATTAATTCAACTTAATCATATACTAGGCCACCCCTAGTTTATAATTAAACTTAGAATTTTATTAATTCCATAAAGGTAACTAAGAATGATACCAAGAATGGAAATAAAAAAATAATTATATTATTTAAAAATAAATGTACATACCTTATAATCAGCCTTATAAGTCCAAGGTATGCAAGAAAGAATTACATTCATGTTTCCCACATATACTAGCCACAAGCTTTAACTACACTTGTTTCCATATTTCATATGAAAGCTGAAATCAAATAAAAGAATATTTATAAATACTCATGCTACCTCAATAATTAATCCAAAATATAAGAGAGAATCATACACACAAAAAAAAAAAAAAAAAAAAGTTAGATAACTCACTCTAACTTGTTAAAAATTTGAATTGGCATACTTATGTATGATAAAATCACTAAGGATAAGAAATATATTTGCATAATTAAATCCCTACTCAAATTTACCATGAAGTACTCATGTCAATAACTAAGCAAATGTTCTATAAAACTCCATAAAAGAATTAATGCTACACTAAATTGTGCATAAAATTAGTTATAAGTTATTACCATAATAATGATAACATTGTAATACACTAATATAAAATAGTAATGATAATCATCTAAACCTCCAAGGTAAAACTTGAAGTACCTAACAAATATTAAATTTATAAAATGTAAGTGATCTTAAACATCTTACCATATCTCAACATTATAAGCCTTTTACTTATTTTTCCATCATGATCTATTTTTAAATACAAGGTTAGCATATCATAAATTCCAATTATAACTAAACCAATATTAAAATGAAACTATATTATAACTAAATTCATTAATCATATTATATGAAAGTGATAAAACAACTAAGTTAAGAAGCATATAAACAACATCTAATAACATGTTATCAAATACATCATGCCTATCCATGAGATCGTCCAAGATTTCAAGAATCATGTAACCATATCAAACAAACTATCCCAACCATTGGTGGCCCTTACTACCCCATCCATCAAATAGATGGCAATTTTGGCAAGCAGGGCTAAGAAGGGGTTATGAGCAAGTTAGGGTTCTCAAGCCATTAGACAACTCAACACATTAAAAAATGTAAAAAAATAAGTGACTAACAAAAATGGCATCCTAAGATGAGATAAAAATAACCAAGTAATGGAATTTCTAAAAATTGGGAGTGGGGATAATCCACTACAGGATATTCAAAGGTCATAGCTATGTATTTATATGTTGATAGTAGATACTGAGAAGGGGGGTGAATTAGTATACAACAATGGATGTTCAATTTCAAAAACATTCCATCATACATCAACCTAATCTAGTAACATAAACATGAAATCACATTCATTCAAAGCATGAGCGAGATTATACAACACATCAACACATCATCTATGTGGGAAACCCTCTTGGGGAATAAATCCCACTCTCAAGCTAGTAAACACTTGGAATAATTGTCCTATAAGGTATTACAAACAATAGATTGGTCAAGTCCTTTAGGCCATAATTTAGTGAAATAAAATTTTCATAAAGAGTACCATCCCCTAAGATGATCAAGTCCTCCTAACCACCCAAAACCTTGATGAAGTCCTCTTGACCAATGGCCTTTAGTGAAACACCTATTTCACAATGAAAAAATATGCCTAAAAATATTAATTACTAATTTTAAATGAACAAATCCACATTTGAACTAATTTATTCAACACTTGATGATGGTTCTCTGATAACATAGCCTTCTTCACACACTAACAATGCATCCAAAACCACCTTTTGGATAATTCCACTCCTTAGCTCCTTCTCAGCTCATATATAACCACCAAACATAAAATATATTTATCACAATAATATAAACATGACCATGGGGTCATAAAAAAATACCATACATTGATTTACCTCACAGATTAACCACCAAGCTCACACAAACATCATCTATCCTTCACCCATCCATAAAGCATCCAAAACATCCTTTTGGATCAACCTAGACCTATTCTCTCATCCTCAACCTAAAAGATAAATATTATAACATCATAAGTATGACCTATGTGTCACACACATATTCCTTAATCTACTCTACTTATCAACCCATCCACTAGTCACATTATCTCTCCTCTCTTCTTTGCTTCAATGAATACTCTACTCACACAAGTCTCACAATTATCTAAAAACCAACACATTTAGTTTCTCCATTTATATATATATATATATATATATATATATATATATATATATATATATATATATATATCATTATTATCAATATAATAATATTTAATTGTCATAAAAAACACATGAATTCACCCTTAATGCATATTATAGGGGTCACACATAAGCACAACTGTCTTTCAAATAAACCTAAGTCACCTTTTAGGTTCTATGATGACCTATTAACCTTTTTGACACTTCTCTAAGAAAAATAGGAACAAAAGAACACTTTCCAAATGTATAAATCCATTAAACATGATATATAGGTTCTCATTACGTTCCATCAACCATCACAATACTCTCTTTCTTAAGCACAATTTGATCAAACAACTCTCTATACAAATAATCATTATGAGTGAATGCACAGTCAGCTTCTAAGGCTTTGTTAATACTACATATAGTTGGTCAATAATTCATAATGAAAAATATCATTCTTATAGAGTATAAAACATTTATAAATATATAATTCATCATTAAACATCAAAAAAATATCAAAACAATCTCAATTACCCTTCTCAGGTTACTTGCAGAACACAGTCAAACACATAGTAAACTTTGGAGGTCAATATATTTAGCTGTTTATATAATTATACCTCAAAATTCATATTTAAAAATTCAAATTTGAATCATATTCAAATTTTATTTTTATATCACCTTTTAAATCATCTTGTATCAAAATTTATGGATAAAACATTGAGCACTGGTTTTTCCTTTGAAAAATTCAAATATTCAAATGCGAACGGTCACAGTTAAACCTCAAACACCATGTTATCATCTCATGTACTCACTAATTATATCAATCACACACCATAAATATTATTTTATGAATATCAACCTTTAATTTCATTAAATTACTGTCACTTTGACCACTTTGACTTCACTTACGTTGTTAGATCAATTGGTATGAATACACACAAACCATTCGATCCTTATCCTTTACCTCTACTCAGTATTAAACATTGTGAACTTATTATAATTTATCTAAAAATGCACCATTAGATAAATCTTGTATGATTTCCTATGCATCTTTGGATCTTCATTTGGTCCTAACCTTTATCTCTTTTAAAATTGACAAAGTATGGGAACCATTGCAATCTACCTGAAAGGTCAACTTTTCACCTTTATATCTTTTACCTCACTCAATCATATGTTCTAAAATTTGGACCATATTTTCTCCCTTAAAATATGAATATAATAATGTATCAAACTGATCCTATAACCTTAATTAATTAAATATATAACTCCATTAATCTTCTCACTCAAATTTTTCTATCATAGAACCAACTATGTCAAGAACTGTCTGAAAGGCCAACTTTGCACATGCATATATTTGTATGTGCTTCATTGCATCACCTAAAATTTAGTGAAAATAAACTAGGCACAAAATTTAACAAACCCATATGATAAAATAATTATAAATATTTAACACATGTTAAAAATTACTACATCAAAATGCCTACTTAGCATTTCTTTCCATATGTAAATTTGGCTAAGTATTGGGAAACACTATCAAACTACTTGAGAGCCTAACTTTACACTTTTATATCTTTTGTCATGATTCATCCATGACCTAAAAGTTAGTGTATATAAATTAAGCACAATATTTAATAAAACCATGTGATTATTTCCTCCTAACACCTCTATGTGTTTGAATTTTGACACCATCAACAGGCTTACTCAACTCTATTTGAACATATAAAACACTATTGAAATACATGAGAGTCCAAATTTTTACCCACACATCTTTGATTACACTTCATTTCATGAATTGAGACATAACACATAGAAAATATGGACTAAATTTATCATAACCATGTGACCAAATCCCCCGAACTCATCCACACATGGTAATAATAATGTCATCAAACTTCCTAGTTAGAATTTTCTGCAATTGAACCCAAAATGTCTAGATGAAAATAATGATCAACTAGATGTAATCCAATGATGAAAATAAGCACTCAAATCATATAAAAAAATATTATTGGACCTCTTACACATGCTCAATACTTTATATTCATCCTTAATCATTTCTAACCATGCCAAAATAGAAGAATAAGTAAGCCTCCTTCAAGCATACTAGGACAAGAACATTGCACACTTTGTCATTGTTAATTAGACTATCAAATCACTTCATCCACTCACTTGGACACCTACATGACATCACCATGACATAATTTATAAATACCTAAGAATCCTCCCCTTTAGCATTGATGTCAAAAACCATCATATAGCAAAATACAACTCACCTTCCTTCTCTCTCTTCAAGCACTATCACAAATAGAAACTTTCTCCCCCTTTGACACAATGAAAAAGTGTTAACCAAATGATCTTGAGGAATTTAAAATTTTACCAACATGATAATACCATATTATAAAGATAGTATAAACTCCCCTTTACCTTGATCCTACCTCTTCTCTCCTTGACAACTTCTTCTTGCTCTATGCCAACACTCTTTTCAACCAAGCACTGCAACCAATGAATAAAGAACACACAAAAGTATTAAAATGTGATGTAAATTACAAAGAAACATTTGAGAGGAAATCTCCATAATATTTTTGAGACATTTCACCTTTTAAGCATCTTTAGATCTCCACACACCATGAAGATCCACCATACATTCTTATTGGCCTTCTCTTTCAAGCTACCTCAAGGACCACCAACATAAATTCATGCCATTCACCAAACAAGAAAAATGTTCTAAAAAAACTTGAACATTATCCTTGAAGCATATATACCTTGTTTTTTTGGAAACACTGAGAGAAAACATCAAATCTTCATATTAAGCATGTCTAGTCTCCTTATAACCCTACCTAGAACTTGTAGAGCTCATAACTTTTTGTAGACACAACTTCAGGATATAAAAATTCATATCTAAAGAAATATAATATTCCCATTAAATCACACCAATTTTAATCAACTATCTCATCCTATGCAATATAATTCCTTCACAAATGAACTTGTTAATTAGTCCTCCATCTTGGAAAAACATGAATAACTTGAAAAGCAAAAACATTCAAATATATGTGAAACATTATTTGACAACCCATTTGGACCATTAAATATATTAATAATCCTTAGACCTCAACTCAAAAGACAAATCACCTTTATAGTAGAGCCCAAAACCTTAGAATCTCAAAACAAATAGAGTTAACAAACCTCCTTCTGGTCAACATCCACCTATGACACTTTTTGTACACCTTGAAATAGCCACTACACACTTTTGGACGAAGATTTTAGCTTCCACATATTTGGTAACCCATACCTCCTATAACCCACTTTAGGCCTGCTTACCCTTAAGTCAAAACTAAGAAAGTTAAGAGCGCTCAAAAATCTTTAATTTGACTTCATCATACCTTCAGACCATAAAACCACTTGGAACAAATGAGAATAAGGTCAAATAACCTTTTTTAGCATCAAAATATTCTTTACATTTCATCAATATTATTATTCCATCTGGAAACACCCATTTTAACTTTTCTTGCAAACCTTGCACACACTGCCACCATTCTTTCATGACAAATAACACTAAACTAGGATCAACCATGCATTACAAGCATGTCACCAACTGATGAAAACATTTCATATTCTACACCTGATGTTCAATTATCTCCATATACTAAAACTAAGTCATTAGCATTATAAACACACACCTTAAGGTTTGTAGACATCAAACCCTCAAATCACTACCTTTCATCCTTTGGGATAGTTCTTTAAAAATAGAGAGAAAACTTGACACATATGTCTACAAATAAAAAAACTAATTCACAATAAGCCAACACATATTCTCATGGCCTTCTTTATCTTGTAACATCAATCAAGACCCAACCAACATACACCATGCTTCTTCCTTCTGTAAAGTGTCTCCTTGAAGCTTAGAGAGAGGCACCCCTTTTAGATAAAGAGACCAAAATCCCAAAACTCTAAAGAGTCCCATATCTCCATATCTTTCTCTAAATTTCAATCTTGTTTAAAATCATTGACTTCATTATTTTCTTTAGATTTATCAATAAATGTTTTCAACATAAACTATTGTCTTTCTTTCATGTCTATCATGGAAAACAAACCATCATTGGTCTCAGTTTAATCTCTTCTAATAGGCTTAAGTTTCCATGCCCATATACCTTGTTTTGTTTTTATAACTCATTCATCCTATTATTTAATTATCTAGCAATGTGACTAACTTTATGAAATTGAAACAAACAAGATCATTCATACCTTTTACTTGATGGTGATTATGATCTTCCTTTTGTATCCGGATAGAAGACAAATTCTGTATCTTTTTCATATCTAATTCTTTATTTTTTTTAGAAATCAATCCACCTTCATCATGATTATCCTTCATAGTCTTTGTTCTCAATACCATTGAGTGACTTTTAGGATCATCTCTATTATTGTCAAAACTTGAGTTCATAGTTAAACTATTCTTGCAAAAAATTTCAATATGTCCTAATTTATTGCAAATGTATCAAAAAATATCATTAAACATACCTCTTGATTGATCTAAGATATGATTTCTCCAAAAAAAATTACTTCTTCTAAGGCTCCATGAGAACTCATTCTTGACTGACTTCCTTATACAATTCTTAGCTCCATGACCATACTTATTACATGTATAAAAATGACCATGGAATATACTATGATACCTTGAAGCATTTGGTTATATAACATACCTTCTTGCAGTGATTTCAAAACATGTATTCTCCTTAACATACTCTGGATTCTCATGCTTCTTTTCAATTTTATACAACCTGACTACAACAAGCTCATGCTAACTCTTTAAGGACCTCATCTTAATCTTTACATGAGTGTACTCATCTTCTCTTGATTTTAGATTTTCATTTAAAGTCCTTAATTGACCCTCAATAATACTTATCTTCTCTTCATCCTTTTTGTCCTTGTTGGCTATGTCTTTCAATCTATATGCTTTCACTTCAATAGACTTGATCTATTCTTGATACTTATTTTCTTCTTTCTTAGACATGCCTAACAAACTTCCCTCAAGAGAACTGACTTGTGCTTCAATACCTTTGATCATATTCCTAATTTTAGGATTCCTCTTCTTCTACCCCTTTAGTTCACCAAGTGCACTCATGAGCTTAGCTTCTATATCAACTTCTTCTTCCTCTTTATCATCTTATCTATTATTATGGAAAGTTTCATTGTCAAACATGATGTCATTTTATTTTGAACACAAATTTGTATTAAAATTTACTAGTTAAAGCTTGAGATCATTGATAACATTCTCATCCTCTTTGGCATCTTTCTTTAAAGTAAATATCTACTCTTCAAGTGCCTTGATCACAACCTTCCACTATTGATTCTTGTTTTTCAATTGTTTAGCCATATTTTTACTAACTCAAGATATCCTTCAAGTTATTAAGCTTCTCCAAAGGAACCACTTTGATGCCAATTATTGAAAGTAACTATTGAGAAGGGGGGTGAATCAGTATACAAAAATGGAAATTTAATTTCAAAAACATTCCATCATACATCAACTTGATCTAGAGACATAAACATGAAATAACATTCATCCAAATCATGAATAAGAGCATACAACACATCAACACATCATCTACATGGAAAACCCTCTTAGGGAATAAAACCCACTCTCAAGACTAAAAACACTTGGACTACTTGTCTTATAAGGTATTAAAAACTAGAGATTGGTCAATTCCTTTAGACTATAATTTAGTGAAACAAAAGTTCCACAAGGTGCACCATCCCCCAAGATGATCAAGTCCTCCTAACCACCCAAAACCTTGATCAAGTCCTACTAACCAAAGGCCTATAGTGAAACACCTATTTTACAAGGAGAAACTACCCTTAAGGAAGATCAGGTACTTTATACCCTCCTTTTAAATGAACACCTCCAACTTTAAACTGATGTCTTCAACACTTGATGATGGTCCTCTAATAACACATCATTCTTCACACACTTACAATGCATCAAAAACCACCTTTTAGATTATTCCACTCCTTAACTCATATACAACCAGCACACCTATAATAGTTCTATCATAATAATAGAAACATAACCATGGGGTCATCCACATAGACCATAATCTGATCTACCTCACAGATTAACCACCAAACTCACAAAGACATAATCTATCCTTTACTCATCCACAAAACATCTAAAACATCCTTTTGGATCAACCTAGGCCTCTTTGATCATTCTCAACCTATACAAGAATTATTTTGACATCATAAATATGACTTAAAAGTCATACACATAGTCCTCAATCTATTTTTCTCATCAACCCATCCAATGGGCACATTATCTCTCCTATCTTCTTTGCTTCAATGAATAATCCACTCACACAAGCCTTAAACTTATCTAGAAAATAACACATTTAGTTTCACCATTTATAGAGCTATCATGACTATCAAGATCAAAATCTTTCTTTATCAGCCACAACAAATGCCTTCACCCTTAAGTCATCTTACATGGGTCACACTTAAGCACAACTCACTTTCAAATAAACCTAATTCACCTTTCAAGTCCTATGATGACCCATTCACCTCTTTGAGACTTATGTGAGCAAACTAGGAAAAAAAGAAAACTTTCCAACTGCATGGATACATTCAACATGATCTATGAGTTCTCCTTAAGTTCCAAAAACCATCAAATTACCCTCTTACTTAAGCATAATTTTCTCAAACAACTCTCTATACAGATAATCATTATGAGTGAACACATGGTTATCTTCTAAGACTTTGTTCATATTATGTATGATTGTTAAATCCTTCGTAATGTACGTATATCATCCTTATGTATTTTAAAACACTCAAAAATATATAATTCATCATTAAACATTGAATCAATATTAGAACTCATTTTAAAACTGACACATGCAAAAAATAACTATATCAAAATGCCTATTCATCTTTTTTTTTCCACATACAAATTTGGATAAGAATGGGAAAATACTATCAAACTGCTTGGGAGAATGACTTTTCACTTTCATATATTTTGTCATGCTACATCACATGACCTAAAATTTAGTGCATAAAAACTAGGCATAATACTAAACAAACCCATGTGACCATTTCTTCCTAACACCTCCAAGTTTACAAATTATAACATCATTAACATTCTTACTTGACTCTATTTGAACATAGAAATCACTATCAAAATGCTTGAGATCCCAACTTTGCACCCACACATATTTGACTTCACTTCATCACATGACTTGAGATTTAGCACATAACAACTAGGAACTAATGTGATCATAACCATATGACTAAATACCCCTGACTCATCCACATATGGAAATAATGATGTCATCAAACTACCTACTCAAAATTTTCTATCATTGGACCCAAATTTATAGATGAAAATAATGATCAACCAGATGAAATCCACTCACACACATAATCACTTAAATCATAGAAAAATTCTTATGGGACCTCTTTCTCATGCTCAATGCTTTAGATTCATCCTTGATCATTTATAACCATGCCAAAATATAATATAAAACAAGCCTCCTTCAAGCATACTAGGACAAGCACATACACAATTTATCATTGTTACTTAGACTATCAAGGCACTTCACCCACTCACCTAGGCACCTCCATGACATAACCATGACATCATTAAAAACTCTCAAATATTATAAACCAAATCCATGTCCATAATTTTTGGTAATGCCACACTTGGAAAACCTCTAAGCATATGGTTAGCCTTAAACATCTTGGATACCAATCCATATCCCATGCTCATAATTACACAACTGTAGCTTAGCTATTTAAGCCTAGTCAAAGGCTCTTATTCCATAACAATAGAATTCAAACAACCATTTAATATGATAATAATGGAAATTGTAACCCAATCAAGGTATACTTAGCATAATTTCATATTATATAAATAATCACTCATTTAAAACAATCAACTCATAAGACCAGTCAACACATTCACCATGACTTCTAACCATAAACCATATTTTCCATAATAATAAACTAATAATTCAAGCAACCATTCAAAGTGTTAAATTTATTTAAAATTTAAGAATTGATATATAGGATTTGGGGGATCATCATGAGTTCTCTCAACCTCATATGATCCCTAAATCAAAAATGAGGTTAAACAATTTCACAAAAAGAAAAAAATTCATAATAATTTTAGATGAAGATCAAAATTATACTATAAAATAATAAATTACAATAGGGATTTTCCCATAACCCAACATAAACAATATTTTGATATATACATGTGTGTGTGTGTGTGTGTGTGTGTGTGTGTGTGTGTGTGTGTGTGTGTGTGTGTGTGTGTGTGTGTGTGTGTGTGTGTGTGTGTGTGTGTGTGTGTGTGTGTGTGTGTGTGTGTGTGTGTGTGTGTGTGTGTGTGTGTGTGTGTGTGTGTGTGTGGTGTGTGTGTGTGTGTGTGTGAAAAATATTAAAAACATAGTCTTTAAATGATTTAACTAAATACTTAAATAAAATAGAAAAATTACTTTTTATTAGAATAATAACAAACTCCATTCTGTTTTCAACTTTGATTTACAAATCAAACCATTTTATTTTAACTATAATGACCACAACAAATTTAAAACCCAATTCATTAATTGAAAACCATTTATCATTCCACATGGATAATAAGGTCAATGACCCAAAATATAAATTCACAGGTTTACAAAATGAAAACATATCAACATAACTACTTTCAATGATTATTACCTTGTTATAGATTTAAGAAATTTGTCTAGGGATTCACCCTATAAATCCTTTTTAGATATTTACCAAAATATAAGATGCCACACAAGAGAAACCAAGTCAATCAAATACAACTATTCAAAAATAGAATATTAGGCCACATAAATTGACTAAAAACCCCAAATGATTTAATATAACCCTTTATTATTTCAAGCAAACCCATCCAAACATCTCATATAGGAGAATAGGGTATGGCACCCTGATTTTCAATAATGACATTTATTATCCAAATCAAATAAATGTGCAGTAGGTATTGATTATGTTTAATGTAAAGAACAAAGGAAAACAACCCAAATCGTTTCAACAAAACCCCTCTTTATGTAATCAAAACCCATTCAAGAAGCTCACACATGAATAACAAGGTATGTAAATTTGATTTAAATACACAATTAAATTATTTACACCAAATAGGGGAATAGTAAGTTATTTAATATATAATTTAATGCAAATAATGGAAAATAACAACCCTAGGTAATTATATTCAACCAAACATTATCCTAGCCAAAACAAAATAACAATAACATACTTGGAAATTTACAATAAGAAAATAGAAGATTGCTAGGATAAAAAATACCAGGATGCAGGATTTGATGCCCAAATCCTTGTTCTTCTACCCAATGAAAAAATGGGGATCCAAACCAACAATAGGTTGTAAAAAAAATTTGAGGTAAAAACAAGTTTTGATGTAAAATTTTATCTTTCATTATAAAGGAAACATAGTCTCCTTCATACATTTATTATTTATTCTTGAACCCATGTATAAGGAGCATTCCATTTTTGGCTTTGAATCAGGGGTGAATATAATTTTTCCTTTGTTTTAACTTATCTTCCTAACATAGGCATTCAAATAACCCTCCAAATCCTTTCACTATCCTCTTTTCTCCTTTCCCCACACATCATCCATCTTCCCTTTTCCCTGAGTAATAAGATATCCGAACAAAGAAGAAACAAATTCCCTATTCAAAAAAAATCCAAGGCTGAAAGGATAAAATTCCACACAAAACTCCCTCCTCTAATTTTTATTTTCATTCTTATTCCATTCATCTCCCACATGTCATATCCCCCCATCTCCCACATGTTAATTGTCTACCTAACCACCCCTATGTTCCCTTCATTTTTTCCATTCATGCACATACCCACAATCAAATCTAGCATTCAATGTTGAGGGGAGAGAAAAAACCTCTCCCCAAGTCATTGATTCCCATAAAAGCACCAAATGTGCCATCTATAATAATTCCATGACCCTTAACGTCTATATTTCAAATTCCAAATAAAATATTAAAATGTGAAATAGTTTGATCCATCCAAATAAATATAAAGAGGTCAACTCAAAAGTCCAAATAGGGTCATGGGGGGTTTTAGGTGAGTCCACCTATGTTCTTAAATTCACTATGAAAGGTTAATACAAGAAAGTTCTATGGTGTTGATTAGTTCACAATTGGGAGAGGTAGAAAGAGAGGGAGAGGGAGTCGAGAAGTTTAAGTAGGTATAAACAAAATTGACCAATAACACGATAAAATGCAATATATAAATAGTAACATGATCAAAACATCAAAATAAAATGTGACTACATAAATAAAGATGACATAATTATATAATGGCACGAGACCAAAATAAAAAAACATATACTTATTAGACCCTAGTCAACTACTCAGAAACTACTTTAACATCCTACGTGTCAATGTCATCATCCATCCTAGCTCATATTAGATACCTAAAACCATTGATTATACATTAGTATTACCTAAATGATAATAAATAATGTGATATAGAAGTCTAATAAAAACATTAATTACATCAACTAGTCCATATATAATCAAGTGCATTGAATTAACATAACATACCCATTAACTTGTAGTCAACATGTCAACATATCAAAATCCATCAATAATATCGAACTAGACAAAGGTAATGCAAAAGTTTGTTATGCGTGTGATAATAATAATGGTCAAGTAATCATATAGCTATTGGGATAAAATAAATCCAAATATAAGTAATATATGTATACTAGGATAAAATAATCCAATGTAAACATCAGCCATGATATTCCTTAATTATAAAATTTGCCTAAGATATCTCACAACATAACCAATTAAAATAGGACTAATACCAATAATCATCAGTCGAGTGCTATCAAGATGTGTTAAATAGGCTCTAATCAACATTTGTAGAAGGCTACCAGGTCAAGTCGTGATAATTTTTTAATCAACAGGTGGCCTAATTTCCCTATTTAAGATAGCATTGGTCTGTTGTTTACACATATTTCATACTTTCTCCTAATAATGGATCACAATTGTTGATCTAAAATATTGAGAATAGAAACTCACACAAATTATTTCAAAAATCCTTCAATAACATCTTTATGGATTGTGAAAGAATCAAATATATTAAATAATATTATATTAAAATAAAAAAATCTATTTTAAAAAATGTTATATGTATTCATTTAATATGATTGTAATAAAATCCTTTAATACCTTACATTCTATTTAAATTTGTTACATTTATTATTTAACTCTAAAATTAAATATGTTGTATGTTATCACTTTAAGCTTAGGGTTAAGAATATATAAATAAAATGGCTCAAGGGTGATAAATCAAATATATAGCATGCTAATTAAATGCTTAACTCATATACAAGTATACACTAAATTTGATGTTGAGGTAGTCTAAATATGGAAAGTATAACTAGGCTAGATATAGAAATGATAAAGAATAGAATTAATTAGCTTGTTTTGATGCTAATGGAGTTTTGGATCTAGAATAGTTTGAAATTAGGTGGGAAGATAGTTCTATAATAGTTATTAGATTATATATTTGGTGTCTCTATCTATTGATATAGTTGTGTTATCATTGGATGATTGTATCAACACTATTTTTTGAGGTCGATGATAGTGCACTATACATAATATCTATTGAAATAGGATGGGACCACATAGATGCTTTTAGTTTTAGCTTTGCCTTCACTCTGATGCATTCAAATCTAAATCATGGATATTTTATCTTTGTGAAATGGATAAACCCTAACTTTCCATCTTCAATGTGACCTTAGAAAAATGTATTAGTGGGAAAATGTTGTCGAACTGACCCCAATCACCCTATTGTCAAATGACACTATGTACATAGCCAATACTTCAAAGGGGGATTCAAATCAGTTTTTTATCAACCATGAAATTTTTGTAAATCAAGTACAATAATGACCTAATTTTTAACTTATAAAATTAAGCTCTTGGGATGCTCCTTTATTACTTAAGACCTATAGATGTGTATTCCCTAAGACTATTTTGGAAATAAGAATAAATAGGTGAGATTTTATTAATTAAATGCTCTTTGAATTCTCTTTTATTTTGATTGTTATGTTTTGTAGGTGAGGAATGAGTTAGGGTTGATCTTATATTTATATCAATCCCTTTAGAGTAATAAATTGCATTAAATCAATTAAGTCGATCATTGGAACACGTTTCATTTGAAAATTAGATGACTTTAAGCCACTGGACACTTACATCAAGATAAGATAATAATGCCAATGTTACTATCTATCCTAGATGTTAATGTCTAGGGAATAACAAAATAGGTATAGGCTCAGAACATGTAGAAGTGTAAGAAAAGTAAATTTTAAGCATTATAGAAAATATATAATTTTGTATCATCAATACAAGACTAGTAAGACTAATAAATAAGATAAGGAGAACAAGATAGAGTAGATGTGATGCTTGTTGAATTAAAGATAATGTATAAATAATATTAATAACCAAGGTATATATTTTTTCAAGTCTAAAACATTGAGGTGCTAAATAATCACAAAATATCATCTACATTCCCTCTACCCTTTAATATAATAATGAAATTACTATTTTAAAGGAAAGAAATAGGTACCTAGGTGTATATACACACCTTATCTTTTCTTGAATTTAATTTGAATGATTTTTTTAGTGACTAACTTTCAACTAAGAGCATGTTATAGTGTAAAACTAATGCAAATATTAAATGTATTTTAAATATATTGAATGAAATAACAAGGTTTAAGGGTACACTTGTGCATTGATGTAACCACCTTGCCTATTGGTAAGCTATTCTAAAAAATATTTATCATTATAGGGATATAAAATCGAGATAAATATAAATATAGATAAAACTTTAATGTGCATATATCTAAGGAGAGAGAGAGAGAGGGAGAGAGAGAGAGAGAGAGAGAGAGAGAGAGAGAGAGAGAGAGAGAGAGAGAGAGAGAGAGAGAGAGAGAGAGAGAGAGAGAGAGAGAGAGAGAGAGAGAGAGAGAGAGAGAGAGAGAGGGGGGCACATGCCCCCAACTTTGGATCAAAAGTGAGTTTCCATTTGGTAGTTGATATTAGCTATATTATGTAATCTAATGATACATATAACATTTTGAGGTTAGAGGATCAAGTCCAAACTAAAAATTAGTAATATTGAGTGATTTGATCACCTCAACCATACCAAAATGCGAACCAAGTAATTTAGTAGATTGGATAAATATGGTCTGTAAAATATTTTGGGGTATCATTATGTTTAATGGTTTTGGAATCTAAAATTGATTTAGATTTTTCATTATTAGGTTCATGTTGCATATCCTATGCACTTTAGATATGTATAATGATAAAAATATGTATAATAATAGTACTATTTAACCCTAATTTGGGTAAGAGACTATCTTACTTGGGTAAAATGGTGTAAGGCTATATAAATAATAGGGCACAAGGGGTAATATCAGATATATAACAAGCCAATTAATGTGATAAAAGTAAATATACCATATGATAAATTAATAAAACTAAGATATGATATTAATGAAAAGTAAAAATATGCTAGATATATACATGACATAAAATAAATCCCTTATTTATTTATGATGCTAATATAGTGTTGGATTTGGTATAGGTGGGAAGTAGGCATGAAAATAGTTCTAGATCAGTTGATAGATTCTAGATCTAGTGCCTTTAGCTCTCTAGACACTTATGTTATCTTGGGATAGTTGTGTTGATGTTAGTGTTTGATTTTGTTGCTAGTGTCATATATAAAATATATACTTAAACATGACCTGTCAGCCTATATGATTCTAGGTTTGGCTTTTCCTTCACTCTGGTGCATTTAAATATGGGTCATATAATGTTTCTTAGAGTGAAATAAAAAATTCCCATCTTTCTATCTTCAATGTGACCTTGGAAAACATGGATTAGTATACACATGGTATAGAAATGACTTGTAATGACCATGATATCAAATGGTGTTGCCTACATATCCAATCTCTAGAATAAGGCCTCAAACTCATGTAGGTTTCTGCTACATGTTAGTTTGTATGTGAATAATGTAATGTGTGAAGAAAGTAAAATAGTGGCCTATCTTGTAACATGGAAAATATGATCTTGTGAATTCTCATTTATTAGTAAAAACCTATAGCTAAGATATTCCTTTGATTGATAATGAAATAGGATAGAATAGGAAAACTTTTGGTAACTTGAGTGCTTCTTGAGTTATCTTTTGGTCTGATTCCTAGGCATCCATAGGTGAAGAATAAATGCAGATTGATATTATATTTATACCAATCCTATCAAGAGATAACTTGTATAAAATCACTTAGTCCAACCATTTCAATATGTTTCACTTGTAAACTGGATGAATTTAGGGAACTATACACTTGCATCAGGTGAGGATAATAACATTGATGCTACTATCTATCCTAAATGCTAGTGTCAAATGATAAGGAGAGCAAACATAGGCTTAGAACTTGTAGAGGTATAACATAAGTACATTTTAAGAATTTTGGTAAAGATGGAGTGTTTGTTTCATTAATATACGTTAGGTAAAACTAAGAGATATTCCATAGGTTTAAAGATAGGGAAGATGCAAGGCTTGAAAAACCAAGGAATGTGTAGAACTAAGACGAATAGCCAAGTTCTAGATTTTATAGGTGTACAAGACTAAAATATTACATAATCACAAAATATCATATAAATTTTATCCCTTTAATCTAGTAATGAAACTTATATCTCAAAGGAAAGGAATAAGTAAATACCTAGGTGTGTATACACACCTTGTCTTTGCTTGAGTTGAATTTGAGTGCTTTGCTAGAGTTGGGTTTGAGTAATTTATAGGTGACTAACTTGAAACCAAGAACATGTTACATTTAATAATTAGTGCATATAATATGGGTCAAAATTACTTGAAAAATATTGAAATTGAAATAAGTTTTAGGTGTACACTTGTGCGTCGATGTAACCACCTTGTCTATTGACAAGTTGTTTTTTAAAAGATGTATAATTTTAAGACTCTAAAATTTAAATTTGAATAAATATAGATAAATCTTTGAATTGTATATATCCAATGAGAGAGAGATAGGGGCACATACCCCTAACTTTAGAGTGAAATTTATTTACCACCTCATAGTTTAGATTAGCTCAATCTTAAAACCCAATGATACTCATAACCTAGTGATTTTATATGATGTATTCTAGACTAAAAACATGGAAAGATTGATTGATTTAATCACCACAACCATGTTGTAAGGTGAACCAACTACTATAGTAGATTGGTTTGATAAAGTTTGTAAAATTCTAATGGATATCATTGCATGCAATATTTTTGGAATCTAGATTTGATTTTTATTTTTCAATATAAGGCACATGTTTCATAGCATATTGACTTTAGAATTGTATCATGTTGATTTTTTTTGTAATAATGCTACCATGTATAGAATTGTTCCACAAATGTTTGTTATAATAATATAATTGTGTGTTTTGTCCAATTTAAAAAATTATGTAAGTGTTGAGGACATGTTTTCAATGTATGCCCCCACTAAATATGGAGAAATATCAAACTAAAGTAAGTACCAATATGGATGGCATGTTTCCAAATCATGCCCCTATTATAAAATGGAGATGTTAAATATTAATTGGATATGGAGAACATGCTTCCAAATCACTCCCCCACTAAATCCATGAATTATAAGTACCATAATGAATGAATGTGGAAAACATTATTGAAAATAATGCCCCCATTCAATCTGAAAAATGTCAATTTGTGGAAGCCATGCCATTATGACATGCCCCAACTAAATCTACAAACTAGTGTAAGTATCATATGTTATGTGATTATGGATAACATGATTCCAAAACATGGACCCATTAAATTAGATAACTTTGAAAATGTGGATCCATGTCACCATGACATGATCCCACTAATATCTCCCCCTTTAAAGTAATGTAAAAAATTACTTGGTAGTTATCTAACCTCAAAAGGGTAAGATAATTGTAAATCTATGAATGTAACCATGTACCATATAGAAGGAAACATGTATAGGTAAATGTGTGATTGAAGTGCATAGAACCAATGTGATCACATGAAGGTATAATATGCATGATAAATATCATGGAAACATATAGATAGTAATAGGATGAGCTCAAAAATCAAATAAGCACACACACAAGAGAACTCAAAGGAAATTCCAAAGGCAATGGTTCAAGGAGACTAAAAACAAGGGTAATGTTAAAATTCCATAAAATTGAATGGGCATGAATCAGTAAAATGTACACAAAATTAAGGAATGACATATTCAAATGTCAATAAAATAAGCAGAAACATATTAAAATATCCAAAAATGTAATGGCATATTCAAATGTCCAAGAAGTAAACATAGGCATAGGTGCCACATACAATGGAGCATATTCAAATGCTAAAAAAAATAATATTATATCAAGGCAAAACACTTAAGGAATTTTGTAATGTAAAATCATAAGAAACCAACATAGACATGTCATAGTGGCCCATGGATTGAATGTCTTAGCAAAAAAATTTAAGTACACAGAATATCAAGTACCATGGGTACGATATAAGAATAGATAAGGCATGTGTAAGCACATATGTAAGATCAAACATGATAGTGTAGAGTGATCATATAATCATATACCCTATGTATATCAAAATCGTAGAATATGGATGCCCCCAACATCCTATTAATGTGAATAGAGGGAAATCCCAACACCCATAAGTATGACTATGTATGTATATGTAGGAGTAAATTATATGGTAATACTCAACATGGAACTAAAATAGATGCCAAGGAGCCAATGTAACATGTAGGTGTTGAAAATGTTTTTGGATATTTTGTATGTTTTTGAATTTCTTCTTTTTTTTTTTTTGATATTTTTCAAGTTTTAAGTGTTTTAATTGAGGAAATCATCATCATCTAAATGTGTGGGACCATTTGTAAAATGTTTTAAGTTGTATTTATAATTATGTATTTCCTCTTATTCAACATACTTGTCCAATGTCTTCCTTAAAACTAATGGTGTGATAAAATAATTATATCTATCATGTGGTATACAAATCATTATGCCCATATCAATGAAGGTAACATGCATATTTTTAGTATCTAAATTGGCTTGCCATTCATCTAGCCAATTTTTTACAAGATTTAATTTCAAATGAAGGTCTTAGTATAGTATCCATATGGTTGTGGCCACCACACATGTAGCAAAAATAATAGTTAACCAAATGAATCTGTGGGATTCTAGCATCAATGGAGAGTATAAGAGTTCATCCATAGTATTTTTCAAACATTAAGGGAATGTAGTTCCATAAGTTATATCCCACTTGTTCGTATCAATATAGAGATGGTGCCAATATACCTTGTCAATATTAGTAGTAATAATCAAATTTTCATGTTTTGGTCACTTTTAAAGATATTTCTCATTTGAAATATAGGAAGGATTTTTCTTTTTGACAAGTTGTGAAGCTTCTGGTGAAGATTCCACATTGTTCACATGGTATAGTTACATTTAAATTTTATAAGGTTGACTCAATAATTTTAACAAGAGGGGTGAATTGATTAAAAATAATTTACCTGCTCATTTACTATGGTTGTAATCCCCTTGTCTAGATTAAGTGTTGTTTATTTTACAAGTGGATTGATCCTATATATTCCTAGAACTATGGGTTAAAATAAGTTAGGTTAAAGGTGATCAAGTGAATCAAATTTTAGTACGTACATTTTTCATCTATCATATCATGAGTGATATCATCACCACTATCATATTAATTATAAATGTGCCTATAATTCTACTTAGTATTAATGAATTAGAGAATCTCAAATGAAGGAGGTTCTTATGGTTTTAATGGTTTCTATAGTAATGGTTCTTTCTATCTATGTGTACCTAAATATGTGATACCTTATTTATATTTGGATATGGAGTTGAAATTGTAATTAAATGAAATATTTCATAAGTGTGTATACACTCAATAGAAATGCATTATTTAGGTGGTACCATGGTAAAAAACATTTGATTTTAGATTGTATCATTTTGAAAAATTTGAAAGGTCCATCATTGGCATAGATTGTTAATAAATTCCCATCATGTATGAATTTTACACATCTATGAAACATAGATGGGACAACTAGAACCATTGAATGTATACAAGGCCTACTCATAAGTACATTATAATGTAATGATTGAGACATTACCTAAAAAATAGTTGATATATTTTTTGGTCCTAATGTCACATCAAATGTAATTTGACCAAATGGAGGACTATGTAAATTATTAAACCCTTGGATATGAATAATCTACTTTTTAATCATATTTGAGTTAATTCCCATGGTGGATAAAAAATGGATACTATAAATTTTTAGGCCTAACCCATTATCAATGAACACCCTTTTAATTCCATTATTTTGTATTGTCACTTGGATGAATAAGGGAAACTTTTGATCAATAATATCCTTAGATGGTAAGTCAGTTAGATCAAAGGTAATAAGTTTGGCATTATTTTTTAGATATTTCATGATATTTGTTAAATAAATAGGCTCAATATCATTTAGAACTTGAGTTTCATATAGTGTGTCATAGAGGATGTCCTTGTAAACATTAGATTGTTTTAGAAACTCAAGGATTGAAATTTTAGTGTGTGTATTTCTCAATTGGTCAACAATTTCATATCCCTTATATTTTATCACAAGTTTAGGCTTAAGGTGAAACTATTTTATATTAATAGGTGGTTGTGTAGGTTGAAAAACCTTACCTCTTCAAGTAATAACAACATGAACTACAAGATCCAATATAAGTTGTAGTTTGATAATGGGTGGAGGATGGTCGTTGTCACTCAAATAAGGCATGGATAGAATAAATGGTTAAAAGCATGCACATTGATGTCTAGATATTGGATCTATAGAATTTCAAGAGGACCTATCAAAAGATATCAAATGATGTTTTTTTTCTAACACTCTCATTATTGTCATGAATTTGTTTATAATTTTTTATAAGATAAATAATATAGAAAACATTACAATTAAAAGGTATGGAACCATGAAATAATTGATAGATGTGTCTATTTTAAACATGATTGTAATATTTTATCAATCAAGAATCAATAATAGGAAAATAAGTTACAAGACCCTAGTAGGATAAGGGTTTGATGTTTAAAGATAATGTTCACTAAATGTTTAACCCTAATTTAGATAAGAGGATATCCTACTTGGACAAAATGGGGTAGAAAGATAGAAATGATAGGGCATAAGGGTCAGTATCATATCTACAAGAGGCTAATTAATGTGTTAAACTTAGATGTACCATATAATAAATTTATAAAAATGAGATAAGCTATTAATGGAAAGTAAAACAATGCTAGATATAAAAAAGACTTCAAAGAAAGGAATTAGTTATTTTTTATGCTAATATAGTGTTAGATGTGGTATAGGTAGGAAGTAGGTAGGAAGATAGTTCTAGATTAGTCATCAGATTCTAGAATTACTGTCTATGGTGACTTACATCATCTTGGGATAATTATGTTGATCTTAGTGTCTAAGATTGATGTTATTTTCCTATATGGAACATATTATGAAAAATTATGCAACCACTTGGATGATTATGGGATTGTCTTCACATTCACTTTGGTGCATTCATATCTAGGTCATGGATTGTCACTCCTAGTGAAATGGAAAAATCATAGATTTTCATCTTCAATGTGACCTTGGTGGAAAAATGGGGTTGAACTGACCCATAATGATTATATTATCAAATGGTGTTACCTACACAACCAATACTCCAAAAGAATTCCCTAGACTCATGTAGTTATCCCCTACATCTTCTCTTGTGTCTAAATCATGCAATGCATAAATTAATTACAATGATAACCTAGTTTTTTACTTGTTAAATATGGTCTTATGACTCATCATTTAGTACATTATAAGTATATATGGGTTGTTCATTTGATTGATATCACAATATGGAAGAATAAAAAATATTTTTGGTAACTTGAGTACTTTTTGAGTGTTTTTTTGGTCTAATTACATGGTATCTATAGCTAAGGAATGAATGAGGTTTGATATTTTATTTATACAAATTTTATTAGGATATAACTCATATAAAATCACATATTCCAACCATTTTAATATGTTTCATTTGAAAATTGGTTAACTTTAGGGAATTGAACAATTTTGTTAGGTTAGGACAGTAACGTTGATGTTATTTTCTTTCCTAAACATTAGTGTCTAGGTAGAAGGAGAGTATGCATAAGATCATAAATTATAGAGGTATAAGATAAATACATTTTCAAAATTTTGGGTAATGTGAGATGTGTGTTTGATCAATATAAGGCTACTCAGACTAATATATAGGCAAAGGGGCACAAGATAGAACATATGTAAGGATAATAAAATCAAGGCATATTTATAACTGAGAGGAATAACCATAGTCTAAATTTTATAACTATACAAGACTGAGGTGCTACATAATTAAAAATTATCAAATAAAGGTACCAATGTATAGAATTATTCCACAACTATGAATTTGAATCATATAGTTATGTGCTTTGGCCAATTTAGATAACTATGAAAGTGTGTAGCACATTCTTCCAAATCATTCCTCCACTATATATGGATAAATTTTAAAATTTATATAATTACCAATGTGGAGGACATGTTTTCAAAACATGTCCCCACTATAAACTGGAGATGCTGAATAGTCAATAGGTGTAGAGAGTATGTTTCCAAAACATGCCCCCACTAAATGTATGAGCTGATATATGCAAAATATATTAAATAAACATGGATAACATGCTTCTCAAACATTCCCACACTAAATCTAAGGATTTTGAATGTGTGTAATTCATGCCTATATGACATGCCCCCATTTTATTTATAAACTAATATAAGTACCAAATACTAAATGACTGTGGAGCACATTATTCCATAATGCCCCCATTAAATATAATAATTGTGCCAAGTGTGAATAACATTCTTCCAAAATATTCCACCACTAATATTCCCCCCACCTTTTGAGGTTAGGGAAAAATATGAATTTGGACCTACCTCACCTCAAAATGGTAAGATAATTATAAAATATATGAATGTAGTTATGTTTCATATAAAAGGAACATGTCTAGGTAATATATCATCAAATGGAATATAACCAATGTGATCACATGTAGGCCTAAGATGCCTGATAAATTTCATGGAAATATATAAATAGTAACAATAAAAAATCAACAATCAAACAAGCACACACGCAAGATATCTCAAAATTAATTAAATAGACAATGGTCTAAGGAGAATGAAAATAAGGGGCATGTTAAAATATCTCTCAATTTAGGGACATGACTTACTAAAATGTTCATGATATCAATAATGACATATTCAAATGTCCATATAAAAATAATGACATATGAAAATGTCAATTAAAGTGTACATAGGCATGGGTGCTATAAGTAAATGAGAATACTCAAATTATTGAATAAATAATATAATAGCAAGGAAATACATTCAAGGAAGTGCATACATTAAAGCATAAGAAACTAACATAAACATGTCATAGTAACCTATTGATCCAATGTGTTATGAATAGTATGTGACATGTAAAGATATCAAGTACCCTATATATGATATAATCATGGGTAATAGGCATGTGTAAGTACATATGTAATCTTAGACATGATAATGTAGAGTGATCATTGAATCATATAACTTAAACGTATCTAGATTAAAAAATTAGATCTTGAATGCCTATATGACATAAGTAGAGGGAAATCCAAACATTTTAAATAGGAGTGTATCATGTATTTGTGTATGCATGTACCACACCAAATGTAGAAGTGTGGCACATTTATATATGTAGGAGTAACTAAGTATGTGGTACATCAATAATGAAGTAACACATGGATTCCAAAGAGCCAATATAACATGAAAGTGTTTTTTGTTTTTTTAATGTTTGGATTATTTTTTGTATTTTTTGAAATTTTTGAATAGGAAATATCATCCTATGATTCCATGCAATGGATGGTCATATATATATATATATATATATATATATATATATATATATCCAAATATGAAATTTAAAACCTTAATTTCATTATTTTATATTGTTTTCATCATGATTGGATAGGCTAAAAAGGTGAATAACATGTTCCTCATATTTTGCATATGTATTAGAAGATCTAGTGATATCATTTAGAATATATTTAATTTCAATTCAGCAGAAAAGTTTTGGAATAAAAATTACTAAGAGGTGGGGGGATGAATTAATATTCAAAACCTTTCCCTTAAATTTATACTTAAGCATTCATGAACCATTAAACAAACATATAGATCTAGAAAACACAACTATCCACATAAGCATGAAACACAAGAACACATCACATATGTGGGGAACCCTAAATGGGAATAAAAACCACTAATATATATAAATTTACTACATTAATATAATAAAAAAACCAAATTTAGTGAATAACCAACTCTACATGGAGCACATACCCCAACTAGTCAAGCAATCACTCAACTAGGATTTAGCAAGCACCAAATTACAAGGATGCACTAACCCCCTAGATGACTCAACACCAAATCAGACATATAAAAGTTTTGATAATATTTAAAACATTATTTCTCATAAAATATATGGTGATAAACGTTTTTATCTCTTCTCACTCTTCTATCCCTCTTAAATTACCTTCTAGGCTTCTTCGCTCAACTAGGTCTCTTTAAGATAGATTAGGTCATATGACATTCATATTCATATCAAAATAGACTATAAAATATTCATTACAGATAATATAAACTCCTCTTATGTTCTAAAATGCCTCCTTCTCAACAATGTGTTATTTCATTTGCATATTTTATAAACACACCAATAGGCCTAAACTTGCCTTGTATATATACCATTCCTTGTTCATATGCCACTTAATTGGATACTCACCCTTTTAATATTAGTTAGTAAATGTAATATGTCTTATTAAATATCATAAAAATGAATCAAATTATATTTTATTCCCTTTAGGTCTTGCATAACTAAATTAGGCCTCATTTCACTATTAGGTCTCATGGAGACCTATTAGGCATTTTTAGACACAAGTTACATTTACCTTCCTTGTAAAACTTTTAAAATACACACATAGTAGGAAAATATCATATAAAAATTTAATATAACCCAAATAATATTTTCTACTCTCAACAAGACATTTTACAATAAATCACTTCTTGAAACCCTTCATTAGTACTTAGTACTATTAGGCTTGTCTACACCAAAAATTTTGCCTTTCAATACTAAGGATCCAACTTACTTAATCCATTAAAACATGATCAAAAATTTATATATATATATCTGTGTGTGTGTGTGTGTGTGTGTGTGTGCGTGTGTGTGTGTGTGTGTGTGTGTGTGTGTGTGTGTGTGTGTGTGTGTGTGTGTGTGTGTGTGTGTGTGTGTGTGTGTGTATGTATGTATGTATATATGTGTATATATATCTATATACATATATATATATATATATATATATATATATATATATATATACATACATACATATATACATATGTAAATGTATATTTATGTATATGTGTGTGTGTGTGTGTGTGTGTGTGTGTGTGTGTATATATATATATATATATATACACATACATACATATATATACATACATATGTATATATATGTATATATGTATATATACATGTATGTGTGTGTGTGTGTGTGCGTGTGCGTGTGCGTGTGCGTGTGTGTATTATAAATTACCTCAATATCATCACCATATTATTTAAACACTTTAACTAAGGGTAAAAATTCTTAAACTGATCTCTTAAATATGTTCACTAAGAACTGCCAAGATTGTCAAAAGCTAGTCATGAAACTACTTGACATCCAACACCTAAAAAGAAACTTTAAATGTTCCTAAATAAATTTAAAATATTTTATATAATATAAAAAACAACATAAATCACAAAAAACATAATATATAATATCAAACATTATTTTTATAGACCAATCTTCTGACCTTATCTCACAAAGTCTTACATGAACCAGACAAGCCATTTTGACTTCAACTTATCAAAATATTACACTAAATTAAAAGATTTGAAAAATAATGAATAATAATTTAAATTCATAAAAAAAAACACCATTTTCATTAGGTACTTCATCTTATGGCATAAAGCCTCAAACTCATTTCTGCAACTTGCTTACTTAAAACTGCTAGTTTACCTTGAAGCACAGTCATGTTGATATTGACCTTCAACACATATATGACCAAATTAAAAGAATTAAGATGAATTATACTTATCCTATTACATATATATATACCATAATTAAATAAAATCATCAAATGTTCTAGTATAAACTATTGGTATTATAGACCAATTTGTTGACTTTACTACACACAATCCTCACTGAGCTAGACAAGCCATTTTGGCTTCATCATTTTCACCATTGTAACTAACTTCCAATATTTATACCAATAATTAATATTACATAAAAATCCAATAAAAACATCTCCATTCACTTGGTTTTATCAATCTATCATGATAACATGTTCATATTCATCTTCTGATTACTACCTAGGTTTCTCACTATTTAAACCATTAGGCCTATTAATGACTGACTAACATAGATGACCAGTTTATCACAATTGAGTAATACCACCTATCCATAAACCTTGATGGAAAATTAAAATGAGTCTCTATATTATTTATCCATCTATTTTCTTTCTATGTCCAATACAACTTTTGAATTTTATAGTAACTTCTTCATAAACAAGTATGTAACTTATCATTTTATTTCTCCTCTCTCTAACCAATACCACTTAGAGGTACATGTGAGAGTACAATATAATATCCAATAGCCTAACTAATAAATTAAATCCATATTGATAATTTTTATCAACATATTCAACATCATGTCCTTATTAGGGTTCTAGGAGGGTTTAAACTCTTTTCCACTATTAATGATTGTTCATAAAGCGTAGCCCCTTAATCCAAAAAATAATTCTTGTAATTTTTAGCTAGGAACCTTACCCATATAAAATTAATATATTAGGTTCCCATGTATATATTTTATGAGATAATGATCACAATAAAAATCTTCTCAAGTATAAAACCCTTCATTTTGGTCACTTGAGAGACCTTAGAACACATATCATGCAATATCCTTCAAATTTTGCCTCAAACTATATGAATAAGATTAAAACACTTGAATCACCTTTGAAAATTTTCACCACAGACCCTTAATATAAAAAATAATTCTTTTAATTTTTATCTATGACCCTTACCCATCTACCATTAATATATTAGGTTCTCATTTATAGATTTGATGAGATAATGATCACAAGAAAAACTTTCTCAAGTATAAAACCCTTCATTTTGTGCACTTGAGAGACCTTATAACACATACCATGCCATATCCTTAAAAAAATTTCCTCAAATTACATGAATAAGATTAAAAAACTTGAATCATCTTTGAAAATGCTCACCTAGTCACACTTTCCTTGGAAACTAATCCTAATACCTCATTATGCCATGCTCTTTCTTTGCTCTCTAGATTCTAACTTGAAAACTAAATTAGGTCTTAAAACTGACCTTCATGTCTCTTTCCATGTACTCTCCACCACACTCACATACTAATTCAGCATTTCTCATGCTTAAATAGTGACATACATCCTTTATATACTTTGACAATAGATCATGATACTTTATTAGGCCAGGTAAGGTTTATAAGTGGTCTAGGTGTAGACTTAGTATAAATATCTTACCTATGTAGGCTCACCCTGAGACTCTCATGAGTTCTCCAATGCCTCTCATACATGTTAAATAAACATCATAAAAATTCTCATGCCTTTGTTCATCCATATTACCAAGTAACCATAGTCATAATTTATCACAAAGACATTACATGTTATGACTAATGCCATGACTATGCTTCTTAAGAACTTAAATCTTGATAACTAATCTTGAAACATTTGTAAAATTAGATATACTTTAATTACATGATGACACAATGTAAAATAACCTCTCACAAGCCTATTATTACTTAATTCACAAAACTTCACTATGCACACCTTCTCATAGGGTGTAGACTAGGCTTCTCAAGACACCTTGTACTAAATAACTAATACTCAAACATGTTTACCTTAATGATATGAAATAAGAACACTCTTTAGATAGAACATTCAAACCATTACAACAATATATTTCTTATCAACATTCTCTCATGACTTCATGCATAACTAGAGCCTCATAACCATGCTTTAATGCTCAGTTGAGAGTCATACCTCTTTGTGACAACACTGACAATCTTCAAGTTGACCTAAAATTTGACATCAACTAATAAAAGAGACATTAGTTACCTTCAAATTTTATCTCACCTTTCAATTATGTCTTATCACATGGCTTCCTTTTAAAATTAATCACACAAGTTCATACCTCAAATATCACTCATTATGCATCTTCACTAGATGTAACTTGACATAAATGACATAAATGAAAACAACTCTCAACAAAAATTAAATACCTTGTTGATTTGGGTAAAGTTTTTATTCATTTCGGTATATCCAAAGAGTTCATAATGTAATTGAATTATGAATAAAAATACGGTATCCCTAACCTCTATATGACTAGTTCATAAAAGTTATTCAACATAGGGCCAATCCAAGATCCATATATTATGCAAGAATCTCAAAGTAAACAACACAAAAAGCATCCACACCAATAAGATTTAGCAATTACCTTACACATGGGTCATTTTTTATTTTTGGCATAAATATATTGATCGTACATTATACCTAAAATTAAATGTGGATGTATGTTTTCACTTTAAGTTTAGGTTTAATAATATATAAATGAAATGGAACCAGGATGATAATAAAAAATATAACATGCCAAATAATTGCTAAATTTATATATAGGCATACATCAAATTTATTATGATGAGATAGTATAAATATGAAAATTACATATAGCCTAGATATAAAAATGACAAAGAATAAAAATATTTATCTTGTGCTTATGCTAATGTTAGGTCTAAAACACACTAAAAGTATTTGGGAAGATAATTTTGGAATAGGTGCAAGATTCTAGATCTAGTGTCTCTAGTTATATGCATAGTTACATTAACCCTGGACAATTACATTGATGTTACTATCTAAGTCCAAAAATAGTGTCCTATATGAATTATTTTTATAAATAGGATGTGACCACCTAGATGATTTTGGTTTTGGATTCACCTTTACTCTAGTTCAAATCTATGTCATGGATAGTCAGTCCTTAAGAAATGGAAAAACCTTAGCTTTCCATGTTCAATGTGTTATTGGGAAAAATGGGTTAGTGGGTAGATATTGTTAAGTTGACCCCAGTGACCCCACAATAAAAGGACATTGTCTACGTAGACAATACTCCAAAGATGGATTCAAACTGATGTAGTTTTCCCCTATATGTTAGCTTTTGTGTGAATCATGTAATTTGTGCAAAACAAGTACAATAATGACCCAACTTGTAACTTCAAAAATTGGGTGCTTGGTCTTCTCATTTAGTAATTAATACCTATAGATGTGCATTCCCTATGATTGGCTTGGAAATAAGAATAAATAAGGAATCGTTTCTCAATTTAATTCTTTATAAATGATATTTTGGTCTAATTATTAGATTTTATAGGTGAGGAATAAATGAGATTTGATATTATATATATATATTTAGCACCAAATAACTTATATCAACCATTGGAATAAATTTCATATATAAATTGGATGAATTTAGAGTGATAGACACTTATGTCAAGGTAGGATAGTAATGTTGACACTATTTTCTGTACCAAACATTAATGTCCAAGGAGTAGCAAAATAGGTATAGGATCAAAAATTGTAGCAGTGTAAGATAAGTATATTCTAAGAATTTTAGGCAAGATATAATATATGTGTCATCAATATAAGACTAGTTAGGTTAAGAAATAGGCCAAGAGGCATAAAATAAAGTAGTTTTGAGGATCATAGAAGTAAGGAGAATGTAAAACTAAGATGAATATCTAAGGTCTAAGTTTTACTAAGTGTACAATATTGAGGTGCTACATAATCATAAAATATCATATACACTTTTTAAATTAGATTTTTTTTTTGAAAATGAAATGAATTTCAAAATACTGAAACCTATTTTTTACCATCACTTTTACATTTTCAATAAGTCTATAGTTATATCTAATGTTTTCTTATAGATTCAAGTTTTAAAAAATAAAATTGATATTTAGATCGAACATCTACATACCTTGCTTAGACATTGGGTTGATGCCCCATATAATGTATCTTGCAACCCACATTCCTTTCTTATAAATGCTAAATTTATAGGAGATAGTGTCACTTCATGAGGAGGGTATCTTTGTAGTTATTCTTATCATTAATCTTGTACCTATGCCTAGGTATCTCCTCAGTGCTACCATCCTCTTCCCCTAACTCCAAGTGAAGAGTTGGTATTTTTTCCTCCACCTCCTCTACATACTTAGGGTTGAGGATCTTCACCTCTTGTAGGGAAACAAATTGAATTACCCATGAGGGATCCCATTGTATAATAGGATTACAAGATAAATTTAGATCATGTGTAAGTTAATAAATATCTAAAATAAACATAAATAACTAGCTTATCAAGAGTAATCCATCAAGGGGTAGTGTTAATGAATTAAAAAGAGATAATTATGAAATCAAGTTGATGTTATACCTTCCAAGTAGTTATTCCCTCTTAAAATTAATTAAAAATAATGATTTTCCTTAAATTTCGTGTTCCATGTATTCGTCAATGAGGTGTGGCATGAGCCTCCATAAAATCTTAGTTCACCAATGGTGTAACTTCATGATTCAAGTTTGCTTGAAGATAATTCTTCATAATATCACTACATAATTCAAGCTTGGTTGAAGATATTTTGCATAATAAGTTTACATAAAAATAAATTAAAAATGATGGTCTTGGCTCACTTATTTATAACTTTCTAAAAATGTTCAAGATCAACCATGATCATCCATCTTGAGATTAATATGTGTGGCCATGAACTAAATCAATATTAGAGAGATAAGCAATAAATAATGTCATTAATATTTGGAAGAATGGGGTATTGATGAGGCATGGAGAGCTTAATTATGATATTTATCCCATTAAAGGTTTATGGATGCCACCCCATTGATGATGCAGAATTGAATAATGAATTTAAAATAAATAGATATTCAAAAAAATTCATGGAATTTTAACTTAGGCTCTTGTTTTGGTTTAATTTGTTGAAGTGACTCTTCTTAGTTTTCTACAATTCTATAAAAGTTTATTACACATTTAAATAACCTGGTTAGAAATATCATTTTACTGAGTCATAATTTTACTAGAGTATAATTAGAAGGTGTTAGTTATGTATAGGGTAATACCCTAGTTAGGGTATTACGTATATGAAATAACACATGCACATAATGTGTGCTACCAAATTAGAAGTCATAGGTTTAAGATGTCATTTCACATGGTCTCAATTTGAATTGAAATGATTTAATAAAATATAATTATCACATAAAATGTATTACCCCATTCAGGGATACATTTGTTAAAATTGACACCTATACATGACAATTTTAAATTATTTAGAGTGTTTTAGTGATTTTTGTCTAGATTATGTGTTGTCATAGAACATCATTTATATTGATAATTTTAGAACAATAGTGGTAGGAATTGGATGTCTACATTTTCCCCTATTTGATAAGGTGTGGTGATAAATTTAGTTGAAGTAACATCTTTTAAAATAATAAAAAGGTCAATATAATTAGAAGAAATAATTTCATTCCAATTTTTCATTAAATTTTATATGAGTAATGGAAAGACAAGGTTATAAAAATTCCCCAAACATCATTTGGGTGGCCCATGATGCCCCTTTGAGTGGAAGATATAAAATTAAAATATTTGATAGGTGGACCCTTGATCATAAGAAATAATAATCATGCTAATTTTAGTGCAGAAAGCTAACAAATAGAGAAATTAGGAATGGGAGGAAAAATGGATAAATGAGGCTAAAATAATATCCCAAGAGAGATAAAATGGGTTAACTATAGACCCAAGAGTGAAAATATTCAAATATTTACTATATTTTAATCTTTCCAAGGGTAAAAATAGTTCATTTTAACCTCTGGATATAGTAATTCAAAGCTTTGAGATTTGCACATGAGAGAGCTAAGAAATATGACTAATATCCCAAACCACCATCACCTTAGAGAGTGTATAAGAGATGATCAAAGACCAATAAAGAGTTGACCACCGGTAGGTACCTTTTTGGTATTTGATTTTTACATTTGTGGTATTTATTATGAGTAGGAAATAGGAACTTTGGTGATCTTATCGATTGCCTAAATTTGCAATTGTCAAGGTCACCCTCAATAACAATGGGATCACCATTGAGAACAATGAATTCACTATTATTTCAATATGTTTGTAAGTCAAAATGGCGAGTTCACCACTTAATATCCAAATTCACATATATGACATAAATCACCAGTGAAAGAGTGATATTTCTTCATCTAATGGTAATATCAACCTGTTAATTAGTAGGAATAGAATAAATGGCAATAATGCCCTAGTAAATGATAGTATCACCCTATGAATTGATAGAATATACATTTAAAGTGCCAAGGTTACTACAATAAGTAATACCAGGACCCATAGGAGTATAGTCTAGGCTCAAAATTAGAAGAAGAGAGAGAGACCCATCGATGATTAGTCTAGACCTTAAATTTAGAATAATCTGGGTAGATTGGATTTTTTAAATGAAAAATAATTAACCTAGTTCCATGTGTTTGATTTGTATGAGTGATTGAGAGGTATCACATCATGGGAGCAATAATAGTGGGTTATCCAATGATAAGAGATTTAGAATGACAAGATTATAGGTGTTATTGGGGCTATAGATCTATATCACTTGGCATAATTTCCAATTATTTGAGTACATATGGCATATTTATCATCACTAAAAAATAAGTGGCATTTAGAGACCTTGACATTTCATCTATTGACCAACGAGGCCATGATCACTTTAAAGTATGCCCATCTTATCTTACGAGTGCTAATGTGAGGCCTTATTATTACATGGATCTCAGTAGGCTAATGGGATATAATGGAGGATTTTTGGGGTGTGATTATAATCCTATAGGTTATGGATGGTAAAATTTATATACTTCTTTACTATAGGACCTAGCTTGGCCTCTAGATAGCAGAGCAGAAATAGGACAGGGGATAGTTCCCCTAGAGGTAGTGATATTGATGGCTCTTGTTAGTGGCCTCATGCTACCTAAAAAAAGTGGGTAATTTTTCCCTCTTGGTCTTATTAGAGTTATCTATTAAATGTTTGATTAGTTTATGTGGTTTGTATGGGGTCATCTTGTCTTAGTTTTAAAGATATCTACATATGATAGCCTACTATAGAGGGTACATAATTTGGCATAGTACACTCCTCCAGGTCTAGGTATGGGAGTATATTTATATTGAATGGCCATTGGGACTGAGATACCATAGGGGGTTGGAGGATCTAGTGGATTTTATGTGGAATTTGAAAAGGATGGGTTTACATGGCCATCTAGGGGACTTTCCTTATTATCGATGATCTATAGATGAGATGGAGAATGGGGATTTTATCTAGCATCCTTATATATATACATAGTAGACCTAGATTGAGGAATTATTTGTGATAAATTATATGATCACTCTATGTTATATTGTAGGTCACCACTATTATGTGGTATAGTAGTAAAGGCTATATCGAGTCTAGTGATAGGTTGGCATGATACAAGGTATCCTAAAGGGCCCACACTATTTTTCACATGTGATTAAGGAGATCAAGGAGTTGGGGCCACTATTTCCCTAAGATGAGGTAGTTTTAGATTATGGTAGGGTTTTAAACATGATATGAGACTATATAAGATGAGTCATAGATGTGGGGGTGATTGATGATTATATAACATTGTGGGCTAGGGTTAGACCAATCTGACTCACTAAGATACTACCACATTAGTTAGTTTTGCATCAAAGATGGGTGAAGCTGAGGAGAGACTGAGGTCTAAACCTAACATAGTGATAGGATCAAGTGCCAACCTAGACAACAATACTATATTACATTCCATTTTAGGCAATGCATGTTTAGGTGCAATAGGTTCCATTAGATCATATAGAGTTAGATAACCTGTATGGATAAGATGTTGATATGGAGGATGCTTGAGGTGAAAATGAGGGATATTAGACAAATATAAAAGAATCCAAGACCTCTAAGATATGCATGGGTAGCAATATAGGAGATGAAAATCCATCAAGATGTGGGAGGTCCAAAAATGTTTAGGCATTGATAGATAGACTATAGAGAGAGATCATTGCACACATCTTAGATATTATAGGTTACAAAGAAATGTGGATAAGTTATAAGCATAGTTGGCTAAAACTTAGGGAGAGACTACTAGGATAATGGTTTCATTATAACAAGATATCTAAAAATTGATAATTTGAGAGGGTAGGTAGTTAAGTTAATAGGGGTATAAGAACAACTAGCTACACAAGACATGGAGTTGTTGATAGTGGTTGGTGAGTGAGATTTTACTTCAAGTAGACATGGATAGAATGAATTACTAGATAGAGAGGATCATAGAGGAGTGATATGAGGCTCACTGAGCCAAGGTAGATAGTGGAACAAGATCAGATAGAGCCTTGGATGACATGAATAAGTTCAAGTATGATTCCTTATGCATGAAGCAAAATGTTCTATGGATAAAGGATGAAATATATTATTGACGATAGTTATATGAGGTGACAGTCCTTATGGAGAGGAGAGAAACTTCATACAGATAGTACATGAGATCCTAATGGACCATTTAGACCTCTAGGTATAGACATGCTACTGAGCCATGGTGATTAGTGGCACATACATCATCATAATGGGTAGTCATGGGGCCTCCACCAACATGTACACTACCATCACCACCTTCAGGTATGGGTCAGAGCTTCTAATAGAGTCCCCTTAGGGAAGGCCATGCTTAGAGTTGATTTTGTAACTTTTCATTTTTGTATTATGAGATGTATAGGTATTCATACAATATATAGAACATTATTTTGAGACATATATATGACATTTATTTTTTTTACTTGTACATGGACATGGAATAATATTTTATTATCACATGATGTTTACATTTATGTTTCTATTGTTATGATATGATGATATATGTTAGTGTTAAGAGATGCACTTCCTTAGTTACCATATGGATGTTCATATATTTATTAATTTGTTTCATGTATGACTATATGTTAGAGGATAATTTAGGAGATACATGCCCTAAATTAATCATAAAAATAGTCAACTAGACTCAATGTGTAAACTAGGAGATGCATGTCTTACATAGAGATTCTTGATTGTTTCAAATGTTTGGCTTTTATATATCTTGTTTTAGTTATCAGATATGTAGGATAGTGTGTTTAGAGATGTTCTTCAGTGCTACATTAACTATTGAAATTTGGAGCACATGGTGTTTACTTTAGTAAGTTAAAATTATGCACCATAAGTATTAATAAATTATAATAACATTGAATTAATTTTTTTAATTGACCATTTTAAATGTGAATATATATAACTAAGGATAATGATAAAAAATATCAAAACCAAAGTTACAACTATTTTCATTTAAACACAAAATGAAATAAGATGAAGAAAAACAAAAACAAAATACAAAAATGTAACCCAATTTAAAATCAAGATATGAATGATCAAGAGTTAAGTAGGAACAATAATTATATTTAAAATATAAAAAATAAAACCAAATCAAGAACAAATTGTTAAACAACTTGGATTCAAGAGAATCTTGACCCACATATTAACAATGTGTACTTTAAAAACTAACAAATAAAAAAAATTAAGTACAAATGTAAACAAGTCAATCCCAAGTCAAGGCTAAACTTAAAATGTTTATGAAATGTATTCAAATTTAACTATTAAAAAAATATAATAAACAATACAAAATAGTACATCAAAAGACAAGAAGGAAGGCAGAACAAAACACAAAGAAAATTAATAAAGACACAACAAAATAGAAATAAAAATAAATAAAGGCATGATAAAACACCAAGAAATAAATTTAAAAAAACATTAATAAAAATAAATGAACAACAAAACAACACTAAAAAATTAACAAAACAACAAAACAACAATTAAAAAAATGAAAATAAAAACAAAACACCAAGAAACAAAAAAATAATATAAACTAATGAACAATCAATAAAACACCAATAAAAATAAATGAAGAGGTAATAAAACACCAAGAAATAAAATAAAGATACAACAAAACACAAATACAAACTAATTAATGATCAACAAAACATCAATAAAAATAAATGAAGAGGTAACAAGGCATAGAAAAAAACCCAATAAAAATATTTACATAACAAAAAAACATTAATAAAAATAAATTCAAACACAATAAAACAATAATAAAAGTCAAATAAACATAAACAAACAATGGTTAATCACAATGTTAGTGCAGACAAATAACAAATTATTCATAGACATGTAATATATGCAATACACTATGCAATAGGGTGACCCATAAACTAAGTGACAATGATGTTGAGCATTATTCCTATTGTTTAGGTTTGTCATTGATGTTGTCATTGATGTCAAAAGGTCTTGAGAAAGGTCTTCATGAGGTCATTAAAGAATGTATCTATGAGTGAGGATATTGATAAGTGTTGTAGTGAATCTGAGTGTGTAATACATGTTTGGAATATGTTTTTATGACTACAGAGTGATTTTAAGGTCAGCATGGAAGGTCCTTCTCATCAAAGATATCAAGTTCTTGAACCTAGTAAGTTAATTGAGAAGGCATGAGCATAGGATGCTTAGTCTTGTGCATGAAGGGTCATCATGGCTTGATGAGATGAATGCACATAGGCATGAAAGGTTTTATGAGGTTTATTGAGAATGTATGTGAGTAATTGGATCATTCATCAGATTCTTAGGGTGTTCCTATAGGGGTAGGACCTATATACCTAGTCTACACCTAGACCTCCTCTAGACCCTACATGGCCTAATGAGGTATAATGGTTCTTTCTCCAAGGAAAGTATAGATAGGTGAGTGTTATCAAAGGTATGGTATGTTTTTTAAAGCAAGATCACAAATTTTGAGGTCATGTTTTTAAATAAAAGGCATGAAAATTATTTTAGTGGTCTCTCAAGTGCACAAAATGAAGGGTTCTCAACCTAAGAAGAATCTTCTTGTGTTTGTTAGCTCGTCAAACCTTTGCATGAGAACATAAGATATTCATGGTAGAAGGGTAAGGGTAATAGATCAATGTTATAGGAATTATTTTTTGAAATTAGGGGATAATATTTATGAATGATTACATTGGATTTCCTTGATTATGTTATTTCAGGTGTTAGAAGTTTAAGTTTCCATGATCATGTTTTGAGGCTAGTTGGCAGTTTAGAGTGATCATTTTGTAGAGAAGAGTTTGAAATAGTATACCCTAAGTTGAAATTATAATAAATTATATGATTAACCTGAGTTTTTGAGGTTTTTTAATATGTTATTTATTTTTATGGTTGTTTATCCAATTTATGTTTCATCTTCAATAGTTCAAGACAAACTTTTGGGTATGCACAAGCCTGATATTTAATAGTACTAATGGTGATATTTAAGTGGTGATTGGAGATAAAAGGTGTTATGGATATAATATTATTTTATTATATTTCTATTTTAGTTTCATATTAAGTTTTCCTTCCATGTATGAATTTTTAAAGTTTTACAAGAAGATCAAAGGGTAACATGTGCTAATGAAGGATTAATTGTATTGTCTCCTTAAGTCATAAAGGAGGTTCTGGTATTATATGCCATGACAAACCTATTTTCATATTTGATTCATGTTATAATACCTACTTTATTAAAAATATAAGTGGGAAAGTGTATATGGCTAACCAATAGGTGTATGAGTAAGAACCTAGTATAAAAATAATGCCTGATAGGCCTAACTATCTGTTAGAGAATGAGAATGTTGAAGCAAAAGATATAAAATTTTAAGAGATAAAGGATGTATTTTATACCATCATAAGTGTTCATATAAACTATCATAAATATATAATAGTGGTATTATGTATTAATATCAAGGTCAATTGACCTAATTTATCTTGAAGAGACCTAATTTAATGAATGAGCCTAAAAGGCAATTTGAGAGGGTAGAAGAGTGTGAATAGATAAATAGGTTCTCATAATTTTTAAAAAAATAATAATTTGTCTTGAAGGTGATCAAATTAATCATATGTTTTATTTGGTGCTAAGACATTTAGGGGGTTGGTGTCTCCTTGCAAGTTGGTGCTTGCTAAATCTTAGCTAAGTTGGTGCTTAGTTAGTTTGGGTTGGTATTTCATCTTAATTTTGTGCTTCAATAAATTTGGTATTTTTCATATAGGAATTTATGCCATTTTAGATATTAGTGGGTTTTATTCCCCTTGAGGATTTTACACTCAAATAAATGTTTTATGTGTTATGATTGTTGACAATTTTTATCACAAGTCAAAATGGGTCAACTCCCTATAGTTAAAAACTTGTATAGAGGTATTATATAGTTTTATATGGTATATTTAATGTTATTTCATATGTTTTTAGATTTTTTAATAGTCTATTTTAGTCCTTATATCATTTGATGTATTAAGGGTCATTTTAAAGCCATATGTAAAAGGAGCAGGTTTTCACGGTGTATGAGTAGTCAAGATCATGGAAAGAGTTCAAAAAGGACTCAAGAAGTTAATTATATATTTAAATAATCAATAAAAAATTCAATTACAATCTTAAGTGAACCAAACCATTATCAAGGCATCACATTGAAATGAACACGTTGGTTACTTGTGTATTTTATAAGTTTGCTTAGAAACCATCCTAGAACCAAAGGACTACATGGAAATGTTGATCTTAGGTTCAAGATCATTCCATAAAAAAATATTTCCTTCATGTTTTATTTGCTTCCAGATATAATCCTTCAAATTTGAATAAGTAGAGGAAGACAGTCGTGCAGATGTCAAAATCAATCCACAATAAAAAAACCATTAGAGTTAAAATTATGACAGTCTCACAAACATCAATGATGATCTTGTGGACATTAAATATTGGCATACATATGTCAAATTAAATCTTGGTAAATAAATAATTGGGGTTTAAATTTTTATGGGCTCATGGATGTTAATGATGGGCTCATAGACATCAATGATGGGTGTATAGATGTCAAAATCAAGCCATGGTAAAAAAACATTAGGGTTTTAATTATGATGGTTGTGTGAGTGTCAAATATGTTTGTGTGAATGTCAAAGATAGGCATGTGGATGTCAATTTTGGGTCTTGTAAAATATTCATTTAAATTAAAATGCTATCAAATCAATGGTATGCATTCAATTTTATCAAACATATTAATTGTGTGAGTGAGAGTCGAAGATAAATAAGATTAGATTGAGCACAATGCTACTAAATTTCATAATATTGGCACCATAAATTAATGATCAATGGCTAGTGTTGAAGGTCAAAGTAAATATATTTTAGACAAGATTGATTGAGCAGATTTGACCAAGTTCAAGATGGACAAGGTGAGGTTACATGTCCAAATGATGGCATGCATATTCAAAAATGTAATGAGTGACATGGTAATAGAATGACACATAGGCAGCCATGTAGGATCAAGGATTCTACAGTGGAGAAATAACTTTAGACTCATACACCACTATGAAAATCTCAATTGAGATCCAAGATGGATAATGACCACCAAATGTGAAGAATCAAAGTCAAGGATGCCAATGAGCAAATGCAAATGATGAATAAAAGTGTCTAAAATACATCTAGAAGCTAGAAAAATGTCTTATGACTATTGTAGTGTAGGTGTCAACTATACCTAGTCAAGTTTTAAGTACTTGAGTTGATGATCCATGATGAAGGTAGTTTCCTATGTAAGTAAAAGGAGTTTTATGGCACATTTAAATATTTTTTATGATTTGAGAGCCATTTATCCCATTATACCTTACATATTATATTTATGAATTTATACTTCTACATATGTAACTCCTCCTATCACCTAGACATGTGTTTTAGTGACCTTTAGACTTCATTATTTTCTCCTTTATCTAAAATTCTATAAGTAGCTACCATTTTGGCCTTTGTAAAAGGGACCACACCTATTATGGTAAATCCCTACTAGTTTTTTGTCACATTTTACCTTAGAATAATTAAAGTAGTCTAGTTTTTAGTTTAAGTATATATTGTTTGATTATGCAAAGAGATGAATGGTTAAGTTCATTGATTCTATCCTTTGGTTTTCCTTGTCCTTTCATGTCTTCTACAAGAAAATATCATTCTAACATGTCATATAGAGTGTACTAAAGTGTGTTAGGATCCTTTCAATTGTATGATTGTCCTTTGAGTTTGAAATTTTCCCTCTAGTTCATTTTCCTTGTGTTGCTTCATACATCTCACCTCTATGTCAAAACTCTCATGTTAGAATACTTTAGGACATTGAGACTACTTTGTATGTTTTATTTCTTAGTGAATGAAATGTGATGGTCATGTGGAGAAAATATTGGTGTATCACCCCATTAGAGTATGTATGTAAATTTTAATTATTTTCCTCACAATAAAGTATTAGCATAAGTGAAAGCAATTCAATATACATTCAGGGAGCTATCCCTAAAATCTAGAGGCTCACATCCACTATAGGTATACCCACATACTTGGAAGTATTCAAATGTTTCCAAAAAATGGAAGAGGCTTAAATACCTTCTTATAGGGTTCAAGATTTGGTGACAAAAATGCTATTGTTTCATTCTCATATAAATGGTTATTGATGTGTTGATAGTTCACTATATTGCTTTGATAGTTCATGAATGATAAAGTAAAGTTGTAATTTTTTTTTGAAGAATTATTCACCTCCCCATCTCATTCATTATGATTCCAATATTTGGTATCATATCTTGGTCCTTTTAATCAAGTATAATAGTTTTAAGGTTATCTTAAGAAGCATAAGATGTATAATCATGAAGAATTCTACTATGATAGTGAATAAGGAGAAGATGAAGCAGACCTTGAAGCTAAACTCAAGAATCAGTTAGAATGTGTCAATACAAAGTTTAAATCAAAGGAAGTTGAGTATCACCAATTGAACATAGAGATAGATATCTTGAAGGCTTACCATGAGTATCTCATAGACAACATGAGAAATTTTGAGAGAGAGAATGAGAATTTAGAACAAGTTAAGAGTACCAATAGGAAAAGACCAATTAAATAAAGGATAAGCCATAATGGGACCATGGGAAAAGAAGTAATCAATCAAGAGTTAAGTAGAGAAATATTGTTTACTACATCTATCATAATTTAGGACACATTACAAGATTCTAATCTAGTAGAGTTAAAAGGCCCTCAAGATTCAAAAAGACATATAAAAATTATAAAATGCATTAAAAGGATCAAACATTGGTATGTAATCCAAAAAATGTTAGGATTGATCATATTGAGCTCAAGAGTCAAGATGGAATATTTTGTTAAGGAAGAACATACGACTAAAGATGATTCTATGCTAAGTCAGACTATCTTTCATAGTCAAGATGAAGGTATGAAATGGTATATATATATAGTGGTTTCTCAATTCACATGACAAGAGACAAAAAATAAATTAATTTTATTGAAGAAGAGTTATGTAGGAATAGTGAGATTTGGAAAAAACATAACTATCAATATAATTAGTGAAGGTGTCTTAAGTTTAGACAATGGGAAGACCAAGACACAAAATGTGTTATGTGTGGAAGGTTTAAAACATAAATTAATCAGTGTAATTTAAATTTTTAATCAAGGACACACACTAACCTTTCATGACGTAGGGTGTAAGATAAGGAGATCAAAATTAGGATGGCTAATTTCCAATGCTAAGAGGACTAAGAAAAATCTATATATCTTGAATGAGATCAGGAAGAAGAGATGGTTCATGATAAATATAGATGTAATTTAGATATGGTGTAGAAGTTTAGGTCACCTAAACTTTGAAAATCTAGTCAAGATTATCACTAAGAAGTCTATGAATAAAATTCCTAAGATCACCAAACTTATAAACATACTTTACAAGGATTGTCAACATAGTAAGTAGACTAGAATAGCTTTCAATTCGAAGGAGTGCTCTACTAGAATAACCTTGGAGTTAATACATGCTGATATCTATGGGCTTACAAGTATTAAAATATTTCAAGGAAATATCTACTTCATGTTACTCATAATTGATTACACAAGAATGACTTGGGTTACATTCTTGAAAGAAAAGTCATAAGCTCTTGACAAGTTCAAGGAATTCAAGGCTCTTGTTGAGAATGAGAATAATTGGAAGATCAAGTGACTAAGATATGATAGAGGAGGATATTTTTGGTTTAATGAGTTTGATGGCTTATGTGATGTTCATATAATAAGTAGACAATTATCAGCAACTAGGACACCTCAGTAGAATGGGGTAGTGGGAAGGAAGAATAGGATATTTCAAGAGATGGATAGAGCTATGATAAATGATTATATATTATCTGATGGATATTGGATAGATGTAGTAACACTGAAATTTACATTTTAATAGAGGAAAAATAAGGACTGATGACAACAAGACTCTTTAGGAACTATGAAAGGGAAGACTTACCAATGTGGAACACTTTATAGTGTTTGGGAGAAAACGTTTCATTAAAAGATATGATAAAGACTTGGGAAAGTTTGATTATAGATCTGATGAAGGCATATTTTTAGGATACTCATCAATGATCTTAGCCTATAGATGTTATAAAAAGAGTCTACAAAATATAGTGTAAAGCACCAATGTGAATATTTATGAGACCATGAAACCACACTCACAATCAAAGGATACTTTAGAGAATCTAGAATTCATTAATGAAGAGGAAACTATAGAGGTTGATGAGGAATAAGAATAAATTTAACTGAGACATGACTCAAAATTACCCTCAAGATATATTTAAAGAGATCACCCTGAATCTCAAATCATTGGCAATAAGAACGCATTTATGCAAACTAGAAGATTGGTAAGTAATATTAATATCAAGATAATGTTTTCTTATTGTCCAAAATTTAATCTAATAACCTTTTAGAATAAAACAAAATTAAATTTTGGATAGTTGATATGAATGATGATTTAGACCAAATAGATAATAACGATACTTGGGAACTAGTTCCTAGGCCTAAATACAAGAATGTCATTAGCAAAAAATGGGTGTTTAAAAATAATTTGAATGAAGATGGAGAAGTCACTAGTAACAAGACTAGATTGGTATGCAAGGGACATGTATAAGTTGAAGTGGTATACTTTGAGGAGAGATTTGCACCAGTAGCAAGATTGGATGCCATCATATTAATTCTTGCATATGTAGGATTCAAAGGGTTCAAGTTATACTAGATAAATGTCAAATCTACCTTTTTGATTATAAATTTGGAAGAATAAGTGTAAATTTAGTAACATAATGGTTTCTCACTATCTAATGACAAAAACTATGTTTATATATTGATAAAGGCTCTTTATAGTCTAAAGTAAGCTCCTAGAGCTTGGTATGCTATGTTGGATAGGTATATGTTATATCAATGATTCAAAAGAGGAGTTCTAAATAGTAATATATACATCAAGATAGAAGATGACCATCAGTTGATAGTATTTGTCTATGTGGATGACATCATATTTGGTGTAAATAATGATAACATTACCAAGGCATTTGTATATGTGATGAAGAAAGAGTTTGAGATATCCATTCTAGGATAACTATCATTATTTCTTGTGTTACAAATCACTCAATCTGAAAAAGGTATATTCATCTCAAAATCCAAGTACATAAGAGAGATGTTGAAGAAGTTTGAGATGGAATATTTCAAAATAGTTAGTACACCCATGATCATAGGGTGTAAGTTGAGCAAGGAAGATGAGTCTTCAAAGGTAAATCAATGTCATATAGGTCAATGATTGGAATTTTATTATACACCACTACCTATCAACCTAAGATCATGCAAGTAGTAGGTCTTATGGGAAGGTTTCAAGTAGATCCAAGGAGATTCATCTAAAATAAATCAAAAGGATGATCATGTATCTCAAGGGGACTATGAAGTATGGGTTTTGGTATCCATGAAGTAAGGATTTTAATTTGACAACCTACATATATGTAGACTAGGTAATAATTCTAGATGATAAGAAGAGTATAAGTGGATGAGATTTCTTCTTAGGTGGGTGCTTAGTTTCATGGATAAGAAAGAATAAAACATCAGTAGCATTATTCACTTATGAGGATAAGTACATTGCAACATCTTCATGGTTCAATCATGTCAAATAGATGAGATAGACCTTAAAATAATACAAGGTGGAGTATGATGGCCCTATCCTTATTTATTGTGACAATACAAGTGTTATAAGCATCTCAAATAACCCTATCATGTACTCAATTACCAAACACATTCCCATCAAGTATCATTTTATAAGAGATAAAGTAAGTGAAAAAAGTGTTAGACTTGAATATGTTTCTACACAAGATCATATTTTAGACATTTTGACCGAACCACTTCTAAAGGTAACATTTGAGCATCTAAATAGGAATTAGGTGTAATTCCTACACCTAGAAATTATTAAGGGAGCCAAGTACTCAGGGGGAGATAATCATTCTCATTAACTCAAAAAATAGGTGAGTTATTTCAATAATATATTCATGGAGATTGGGGTACCATGTTTGTGCTATGTCTCATAAACTCATAGTTCTGTGCATTGAATTTTTTTGGTTTCAAGGAGTGTGGTCCAAGGAGTTGTAAACATCAATTTTTTATTTATGTCAAAGGAGGAAAATGACCAGGATGGGGAGATAAGAATTATTAGTTTGTAGTGTATTTTTTCATCAATGAAAAAGGGGGATATCTTTTAGCATTGTTCCTCTTGTTGAGGTTTGACATTGATGTGGTCATTGATGCCAAAGGTTATTGAGAAAGGTCTTCATGAGGTTGTTAAAGAATGTAGCTATGAGAGAGGATATTGATAAGTTTTTTAGTGATTATAAGAGTTTAAGACATGTTTAAAATATTTATTTATGACTTAATTAATTATGTGAAGGTCAACATGGACGGTCCTTATTATCAAAATTTTCAAGTGCTTGAACCTAGTAAGTGACTTGAGAAGGTTCGAGCATAGGATACCTAGTATTGTGCATAAGGGGTCATGATGGATTGGTGAGATGAATGCACATAAGCATGATAGATTTTATGAGGTTGATTTATAATTTATATGAGGCATTAAATCACTCATGAGATTATTCGTGTGAGCCTACAGGGGTAGGACCTACAAACCTAGTCTGCACCTGGAACTCATCTAGACCTTGTCTAGCCTAATTAGGTATAATGGTTCTATTTAAAAGTAAAGTATGGATAGGTGAGTTTTTTTAGAGTAATGGTATTTTTTAAAATAATTCTCACAAATTTTTAGGTCATTGTTTGTAATAAAAGGCATGAAAAGTGGTTTTGAGGTCTCTTGAGTGCATAAGATGAAGGGTTCTCAACTCGATAAGAATTTTATTTTGTTTGTTAGATCATCAAAAATATGCATGGGAACCTAAATATATTAATTTTATAAGGGTAATGGTACTATCTCAAAGTTATATTCATTATTTTTTGGAATGAGGGTCTTATCGTTATGAATGATTGCTAATAGTGGAAGATGGTTTAAACCCTCAAAGAACCTTAATAGTGACTATATATGAAAGAAGTTATTATAAAGTAATTAAAATGGATTGGTATAGATATTTTAGTGCTTTTATGTTTTATTCAACTCTCCTAGGCATTTATATGTATGATTGAGTCTTCAAATGAGTGAGTGGACCCTATAGAAAAGGCCTTGTTTCTTAAAAATTTGTTATAGTAGTGAGAGTTATCCAAGTCAAAGTTGATAAATGGATGACGGTAAACTAATGAGAATTTTATTTTGTGTCCATAAAGTTTTTTAAATAGGTTTTATCCCTTAGGTTTTCTTAACTGGTCATTCAAGTTGACCAGTCACTAATAGGCCTAGTGATGGAAATAATGAGAAACCCAAGCATCAGTGAGAAGGTGATTAGGGATGTGTTATCATGGATTAGTGATGGAAAAAATTTCATGGAGGTTTTAATTATTAATTTTAATACATTATAATTGTTTTTATAAGTGTTGAATGATAGTGATAATGGTGAAAAATTTGCTCACAGGTTAACCTATTTGGTTTAGATGAGATAGTGAGATATAAGGTAATGAGATTGGTTTCAAAGACTAATATTTAAATTTTACCATGTTATATTTATTTATAATAATGTTATAATTATCTCATAATATCATACAAATTCATGTTTAGTCTCTTGAAATGATCATACAGGTGATTAAAGGTCATTGTCACCATGATTATGGTTTAAGGTAAACTGACAGTTCTAGGTAAGAAAGTTGTAGTGATGAGTTTGAGACTCTATGAACTGAGTTTAAGAATATAATATACATGGTGTTGATATTTTTTAATGTTTTTTTCCTATCCATTATTTTTATAAGGCTTGGTTTTTAGTGAAATTATTGAAAATGTTGAAGCACAAATGGCTTGACTCACTAAGTGCGGTCTATGAGAGAGAATGTAAACAAAATGGTCTACAAGACCAATAATTTTCATTAGATATTATGATTTTTTATGTTGTTATAATTATGTTTTATGACAATTTTACTTCATTTTAAGTCATTTATTTTTTTATTTCATGTGTTATAAGTTCAAGTTTCCATGACTATGTTTTGAGGCTAGTTGGCAGTTCAGAGTGAGTATTTTATAGAGAAGAGTTTGAACCTATATACCCTAAGTTGAAGAATATAATGAAGTTTTTGATGACCTTGAGGTCATGAGGTTTGTGAATATGTGATTTATTTCCATGTTTTTTTATCCAATTGGTGTTTTATCTTCAACAATATAAGCCAGACGTTTTAGGTATGCACATGCCTCATTATGAACAATACTAATGGCATGATTTAAGTGGTGATTGGAGATAAAAGGTGTTATAGACATAAAATTATATTATTATGGGTCTATATTAATTTAATATAATTTTTCCTATCATTTATTAAGTTTTAAATTTTTCCAATAAGATCAAAGAATAATGTGTGCTAATGAAGGCCTAATTATATTAGGTCTCCTGAAGGCCTAAAAGAGGGTTTAGTCATATATTCTATGACCAACCTATTGTAATGTTCTATTAATGTTTATGTAATGTATTAATAAATATTTTATTTAAATTATAAGTTGGAAAGTGTGTATGTTTTACCAATAGGTTTATGATCAAGAGCCTAGTATGAGAATAAGGCCTAGTAGCTCTAATTGCCTGTTAGAGAATGAGGTTGTTGAAATGGAATATATAGAACCTTGAAGAGATAAAAGAGGTATTTTATAAATAAATAATTGTGTATATAAACTATTATTAATATATAATTTGGGTACTATAGATTAATATCAAGGTCAAATCACCTAATCTATCTTAAAGAGACCTAGTTGAGTGAAGGAACCTCGAAGGTAGTTTTACAGGGTAGAAGAGTGTAAAGAGATGAAGAGGTTTTAATAATTATTTGGTTAATAATTAAGGTGTCCTAAATTTTATAAAATAAATTAGGTGGATGAGTTTTTGATAATTCATCTAGGGTTTTGGTCCCTCCTTGTAATTTGGTGCTTGCTAAAGTTTAATTAGATTGGTGCTTAGCTAGTTCTAGTTGGTGCTCTCTGTGAATTTGGTACTTCACTAAATTTGGTGTTTTTATTATATTAATAAATTACATTTATTGATATCATTTGGTTTTCTTCCCTTTTATTTTTTCTCACTTAAATAATTTTTCTATGTGTTATGATCTTGTCTCATTCTCATATAAATAGTTCTTGATGTGTGTCTAGTTCACTGTATTTCTTTGATAGTTCATGAATGATAAAGTAAAGTTTTAATTTTTTTTTGAATAATGATTCACCCCCACCTCTTATTAATTTTTATTACAATAAATGACACTGATATAATGAGATAGGAATAATGGATACAAAGTTTCCCCTCAATAATAGGTACATAACGACACATAAATAAGAAAAATTATAATTGCCCCTAGGCTATAGGAGATAATGAAACAAAAAATTAAAATGTGGGTAGAAAAAGGAAGGGGTAGTTGAGATAACTCTAGATGCACTATATAAGTGTATTCTAACTACATAGCTTTATGGATTCAAGACCTAGCATGAAATTTAGGCCAAATGTAGTTCTCCTAAAATATGGGATAAAATAAAATAATGATCGATAAAATATTATTCTTGTGTAGAGGAATATGGGAATGGTCTCATAAAATGGTGAGTGTATAAAAAATATAGTATTGTTTAGTTTAAAACCACACTAAAAACATAAGAGATGAGTTGAAAAAAATCAAATGAATTGGAAAATCATAGTGTATATTGCATCTAATGTTGAGAAACAGAAAAGGCTCATAAAATGGTGAGAGCATAAGAAAAACCAAGATTATAGGAATGGACCTTTTTCAAATGGACAATACACATAATGGTAACTCAAGAAAAGGTGATATCATGGCTCATACCAAGGGTGAAGTAATGATCCACTTTAAATGAGCAATGCACATAATGGTAACTCATAAAATGACAAGAGGGTGGGCTTAAGTTGTTTTCAAAATGTCAAGAGTACTAAAGATCAAAATAAACAATGGTTTAATGAAATTTTTTTGGTCTTTTTACCATATCATTTTATAATGTTTTTGTATTTTTTGGATAAGCAACATAAACATAACATGAACAAAAGGTAAAGGGAACTACTTAGCTGAGGAGTTGCACTTCCATGGTTAAGATTTCAAATAATAGCTAAGCTAGATGCAATGAGAATTATGAATATAAAAAATGGTAAAATGAACCAAATATCCAAAGATATGTCCTTAGACAGGTAGTAGTTATAATAATAACTAAAACTAAATGTAATAGTACATGTGATCATGTCAAGTCAATAATGACTACCAAATAGTATAAAAATTAGAAAAATTCACAGTATTAAAGAAAAACAAAGGAACCATCCATCAAGAAAAAACTATGTGTTTATATATCCTTGTACAATTATCTTTAAAAGAGGTTGCAAATAATGATCCAACTAAACTAGTTTATAGAACAAGTGTTGAATGTGTCCAAAAATCCAGTGAATTATAATCGAGATCATAAATGGTTTGGGGTAAAATAGTTTATATGTGAAAGTAAAATTGGTTCAATAAAATATGAAAAATACAAGTGATAATGATCTAGGGTTACAATAGTCAATAATAAATTAGTACAAGGTTACAATGGTCTAAATGGTAAAATGGTATATGGTTATAATGATCCAAAAGAGAGTAAAACATAGTACAATGGTATAGGGTTAGAATGGTCTAGAATTAAAGTGTAAAAAATGTTAAAATAGTCTAGATTATAAGTATAATGGTGGAATAAACAAATTCAGGCACAAGTTACCCCCAAGTAAGGGCTCTTACATAAAATGGTTCAAAAAAGGTTGTCATGCATAAAACCACTTGAGGTGTAAAATATTAATGGGTTCCAGCAGCTCTTCACCATTTGGAGTATCAAATTTTTATGCCCCTAATCCATAGTTTATTGTAACCATGTATGGGCCTAGCCAATTAGGTTGGAACTTAACCTTATTATTAATTTTAGCATTAGTGTTCTTTTAATTCTATTTCAATACCAAGTCACCAATTTGAAACTCCTGAGGGAGAATACACTTGTTATAGCTATGACACAATCTATTATGATATGTTCTTAAGTTGTCTAAGGTAGATAAAGGCTTGCCATCAAGTATTCCCATCTATGGTAACCTAGGAACTCTATACTCTTCACCATCAATAATATTCTACAGATAAACCCAAAATGAATGTAGCTTGACCTTAATTGGGATAATAGCCTTGGTTTCATAAACCATGGATTATGGACTGGCTCCTATGGGGGTTAAATGACTAGTGTGATAATCTTAGAGGGAAGGAAAAAAATTTAAGTGCCAATTATGGACTGCATCAATGACAATCTTCTTTAGGATTATGACAATAGTTTTGTTAGATACCTTAGTTTGACCATTACCTTGTGGGTTAAATGTTTTGGACTTCTTATGTTTGATTTTGAACATGGTTCAAATATATTGAACATATATTTTTACAAATGATCCACTATTATTAGATATAATATAAGATGGGATACCTTATTTATAAATGATACTATAATGGATAAATTTGGAAATCTACTTCTTGGTGATGTAAGTGAGAGGAATGGCCTCAATCTACTTAATAAAATACTTGGTGGTAGTGAGAATGTTTTTATGTCCATTAGAATATGTTGGGTTTAGTTTCCTAATGAAATTGAGACCCCATGTATAAAATTACCATGGTGTTGTGATGGACTGTAGTGGTAAGAAAGGTGCATGTATAAAATTACCATGTTGTTGGCAAGAGACACACTTCTTGACATAATTACAAGCATCTATTTTTGTATTGGGATAATAATACCTTATTCTGAGGAGATTCTTGGCTAATAATACACTACTCATGTGGACCCCACACATTCTTTCATGAACCTATTTAAGTTTTAATGTTTATTCTCCCAAAAATAAATAATTAAGAAGAATTCCATCATACCCATTACAATTAAGTGTGTTCACAAGGAGGGTATAATGGGCTAGGATATAGAGGAATATTTTATAGCAATTATGTTGAAGTTAAGGTAAACACTTCATCATGTAAATAGTTATAAATGTCTTGGAACTAAGGGAGTTTAGGCAGGAGATTGGGACAAGAAATTGTACAAACCCTTTTTGAATTTGGAAACACATGTGCTAGATTTAGAATGTTATCAATGAGAAAGTGATACTCTTTAACTCTATTTGAGACTTGTACCATGGACCCAATTATATCCATTACATCATTTGATCTATTATTTATCCCATGACACCTTTTCAAACTATAGGGACTTGAAGTGGGACTTAAGATTGTTCATAATGTGCTTGTAGGACAAAATATTGTGATTTTGAGTCATATATTAGTTTGTGGTCTAATTAATGATCAATTGAAAATCTCTATAAACCATTAACTATTATATATCCCACTATATGGTGAGACATAGTCCTGTAATGAGATCTTCATATTTAGCCATATTGTTGTTGAAATTAAAGTTGACACAAATTGCCTTGGGAATGAGGTCCTCTTGTGGTGTGACCAATTAAATGATGACACTAAATCTGTGAGATGTAAATGATCCATAAAAGTATAAATTCCACTATTTAGGTTTATGAGCTACTTCTTCTATCTCCATGATAGAATCATCTAGGAAATCAAATGTGAGTGGTTGAGTATCTATAATAATAGCTTCTTCAAGTGGATATGTAATGAACTATCCCTTAATATCCTTTTAGTTTTGGTAATAAACATAAAATTCACTGAAGAGCATGACTCAATTAGCCATGTAGTCTATAAGAGTTACCAA